>RDPX01000006.1:2932414-2949710 GCA_003991215.1 Morbakka virulenta | reverse complement strand
TCAATTCAAGATCGGAAATTGGTTATTAAGTGATGATGTACATTTGGGGAACCTAACGTCTTCTTAGGCTTATTTCATACAAATTCATTATCTCTAAAGACTGGCATTAAAATGGTTCCTGAAACTATGATTCTTCATTCATATGGAAACTCAACTCTGACAATGTTACTGTGACGATAACAAAAGTAATTTTAGTTTTTCAATCTTGCTGGTGTTTTCAGAAAAAGAGCATCTCCCTTGTGTAACACGTTCATCAATAGATCATTCATCAAACTATAAAACTATACTCTTGACCTCTATCTTGACCTTAGGGTTATTTCGAAGGAATTTTGATGTGATAAGTTAAACTTGTCATCCATTTAGTACGAGTTGCAACTGCTACTGATAATATTTCTGCTGGTGCTGATCTCTCTACTGCTAGTACTAATGGTAATAGCAGTTTTAAAACTAATAATAATAATAATAATACTATTAATACTACTCCTGCTTCTATTACTACTACTACTACTATTACGATAAACTTTCATATATATATATATATATATATATATATCTACATAAGGAGGGGGGAAAGAGAGACACACAGATGGACACACAGAGAGACAGAGAGAGAGACAGAGAGACAGAAAGACAAAAAGAGACAGAGGCAGAGACACAGATAGATAGATAGATAGATAGATAGATAGATAGATAGATGGATAGATAGAGAGACAGACAGACAGAGACAGAGAGAACACAGAGCATTGACCGACTGTGCAACTGAAATCTATAAGGAATTTTGACTATTAATTTAAAGCAACGCGCATTGTAGATTAGCGGAAAACAAACAATACAATGTATGGTCATCCCTTACTAGCTAAACCTTCCAATACTTTGTCAAGAATTATTGCTTTTGGACAAAAAAAGCAAAAATTTCAAATCCCATACCCAATGAATTTAGTCGTTATAGTCTGTTTATACATACCTAATATGAAAATGTAAGGCATTTCTATACCCTCGCTCAACTCAACTAGCCCTTTTACCAATGGCTCAATGATCTTTAAAAACAAGATAATGGGTAAAGTATAGGGAATAGCAACAACAAGCGTTTTCCTATATGTTTAAATGTAACTGGCCGATAATGCTGAAAGTGCATAATGGAAAAGGTAGTTCACCTTTCAAAGCAGGGCACCTTGCTCGTAATAGAATTGGAACAACACTGTAGAATAATTAGACATTGTTTAATCAATTCATAATTCGAGGATTAAAATATCTGCTATGCTGTTTTCCGGGAATCCTTATGTTGATTCTGAATAATATTCTTCCTGGATAAATTCATGACAATTAACAATCAAACCTCTCAAGACAGAAGGTTTTCGATGTCCATGGAAAAGAAACCCACGCTTTCCCGAAAATGAGTTATAACAATTTTATTGACACAATGAGCACTAATACTTTAAGTATCAATTCATTATATGCATTATTTGTATTATACATAATATATGTTTATATAAACATATATATATGTGTGTGTTATACAGTATGTTCAAGACAACTACTAATGGAATTATTAATACAATGAACTCGAAATACCTCGGTTTATATACATCGATAATATAACAGTTTGACGATTGTCTTCCACAGAACAGGAAATCTGATTTTCTGTGGTGTTCGACGGATGGACACTTAAGTTAAAGGAAACAGGAACTATTCAGTGCTACACTATAATTAAAGATAGTAATCTCATTTCAAAAAAACATTTCATAATAGCTTAAAGCCTTATGAAAAAAACCCCGGAACTTTAGAGATGCCACCACCTATCGATAAAGTGAATTTTGTAATTAGGAACAAGCCTCAGATATCTTGTTTAGAGTTTCATTTTACTTTTCTTCCACTTAGAAAACAATAGATGGTTTGATAGAGGGATAGATAGATAGATAGATAAGTAGATACATCTATACATCTCTACATATATACATATATACATATATACATATATACATATATACATATATACATATATACATATATACATATATACATATATACATATATACATATATACATATATACATATATACATATATACATATATACATATATACATATATACATATATACATATATACATATATACATATATACATATATACATATATACATANAACTTTGGAACGACGGATGCTTACTGTGTCCTGTTCATTCAATCCAAACATCTTCATTATTTGTTTAAATACGATGGCGTCGAATAAGACACGTCTTGCCGTCTAAGAAGAGTAGGGAAATAGATAACTTTGGAACGACGGATGCTTACTGTGTCCTGTTCATTCAATCCAAACATCTTCATTATTTGTTTAAATACGATGGCGTCGAATAAGACACGTCTTGCCGTCTAAGAAGAGTAGGGAAATAGATAACTTTGGAACGACGGATGCTTACTGTGTCCTGTTCATTCAATCCAAACATCTTCATTATTTGTTTAAATACGATGGCGTCGAATAAGACACGTCTTGCCGTCTAAGAAGAGTAGGGAAATAGATAACTTTGGAACGACGGATGCTTACTGTGTCCTGTTCATTCAATCCAAACATCTTCATTATTTGTTTAAATACGATGGCGTCGAATAAGACACGTCTTGCCGTCTAAGAAGAGTAGGGAAATAGATAACTTTGGAACGACGGATGCTTACTGTGTCCTGTTCATTCAATCCAAACATCTTCATTATTTGTTTAAATACGATGGCGTCGAATAAGACACGTCTTGCCGTCTAAGAAGAGTAGGGAAATAGATAACTTTGGAACGACGGATGCTTACTGTGTCCTGTTCATTCAATCCAAACATCTTCATTATTTGTTTAAATACGATGGCGTCGAATAAGACACGTCTTGCCGTCTAAGAAGAGTAGGGAAATAGATAACTTTGGAACGACGGATGCTTACTGTGTCCTGTTCATTCAATCCAAACATCTTCATTATTTGTTTAAATACGATGGCGTCGAATAAGACACGTCTTGCCGTCTAAGAAGAGTAGGGAAATAGATAACTTTGGAACGACGGATGCTTACTGTGTCCTGTTCATTCAATCCAAACATCTTCATTATTTGTTTAAATACGATGGCGTCGAATAAGACACGTCTTGCCGTCTAAGAAGAGTAGGGAAATAGATAACTTTGGAACGACGGATGCTTACTGTGTCCTGTTCATTCAATCCAAACATCTTCATTATTTGTTTAAATACGATGGCGTCGAATAAGACACGTCTTGCCGTCTAAGAAGAGTAGGGAAATAGATAACTTTGGAACGACGGATGCTTACTGTGTCCTGTTCATTCAATCCAAACATCTTCATTATTTGTTTAAATACGATGGCGTCGAATAAGACACGTCTTGCCGTCTAAGAAGAGTAGGGAAATAGATAACTTTGGAACGACGGATGCTTACTGTGTCCTGTTCATTCAATCCAAACATCTTCATTATTTGTTTAAATACGATGGCGTCGAATAAGACACGTCTTGCCGTCTAAGAAGAGTAGGGAAATAGATAACTTTGGAACGACGGATGCTTACTGTGTCCTGTTCATTCAATCCAAACATCTTCATTATTTGTTTAAATACGATGGCGTCGAATAAGACACGTCTTGCCGTCTAAGAAGAGTAGGGAAATAGATAACTTTGGAACGACGGATGCTTACTGTGTCCTGTTCATTCAATCCAAACATCTTCATTATTTGTTTAAATACGATGGCGTCGAATAAGACACGTCTTGCCGTCTAAGAAGAGTAGGGAAATAGATAACTTTGGAACGACGGATGCTTACTGTGTCCTGTTCATTCAATCCAAACATCTTCATTATTTGTTTAAATACGATGGCGTCGAATAAGACACGTCTTGCCGTCTAAGAAGAGTAGGGAAATAGATAACTTTGGAACGACGGATGCTTACTGTGTCCTGTTCATTCAATCCAAACATCTTCATTATTTGTTTAAATACGATGGCGTCGAATAAGACACGTCTTGCCGTCTAAGAAGAGTAGGGAAATAGATAACTTTGGAACGACGGATGCTTACTGTGTCCTGTTCATTCAATCCAAACATCTTCATTATTTGTTTAAATACGATGGCGTCGAATAAGACACGTCTTGCCGTCTAAGAAGAGTAGGGAAATAGATAACTTTGGAACGACGGATGCTTACTGTGTCCTGTTCATTCAATCCAAACATCTTCATTATTTGTTTAAATACGATGGCGTCGAATAAGACACGTCTTGCCGTCTAAGAAGAGTAGGGAAATAGATAACTTTGGAACGACGGATGCTTACTGTGTCCTGTTCATTCAATCCAAACATCTTCATTATTTGTTTAAATACGATGGCGTCGAATAAGACACGTCTTGCCGTCTAAGAAGAGTAGGGAAATAGATAACTTTGGAACGACGGATGCTTACTGTGTCCTGTTCATTCAATCCAAACATCTTCATTATTTGTTTAAATACGATGGTGTCGAGTAAGACACGTCTTGCCGTCTAAGAAGAGTAGGGAAATAGATAACTTTGGAACGACGGATGCTTACTGTGTCCTGTTCATTCAATCCAAACATCTTCATTATTTGTTTAAATACGATGGTGTCGAGTAAGACACGTCTTGCCGTCTGAGAAGAGTATACGGGTCAGAGTGCGAAAATACTTTTAACCAGTGTGCTTATCAAAGTAAGGGTTTTCTGATATTTTTTACCTTTTCCTTAAACAGAAACTCGCAAATTTTGCATCATGCGTCATCTTATAATAAAGACGAAAAACAAAACAAGACACAGGTTGACTGAAATAAGTAACAAATTAATAACATATAGACGAAAAATACTAAAGAACAAATATGTATAAGAAATAAAAAGAGATACACTAATAAACAGAACTGAACTTTTTTCGCGAACGAAACAATTTTAGATGGTGTTATCTAAATTCATAGCGCTAATTTTGCATAAGAACTCGTATTTTTACTGAAACGACTAAATTTGTTTTAACAGACTGTATCTTAATTTCGCTATTTTTCAACATTTCACGCATCTCGTCTGTTCTTGTATTCTTGATATTAATGCAATGGCGACCGGTAGTTTTTTAGGCTTGAAACAATTACAACTTGAGGCACAAATGTATTCCAATTAGTCATCGAAAGACTGTTTTAATATCTTTGAACAAGAATAATAATAAAAAAACCGGCAAGTAACCTTGACAACGGATGCACAACAGATGAACAAACATTTAGGAAGGTGAGAATTCAAGGAATATCTTACTAAACCAGACATGTATACATATTTTATCCTCTTCTACAAGAAAATATATCTTGACACAAATTTCAACGTAACGGAGCTAATCTCTTCTATTTTTACGATTCAACTTCTTCAAAGGTAGGAATTAAGTAATGTTTCAATATTATGTATTTCTTTTGTTTCTGCCATTAAAGCAATCCTATTAGGTCATTTTGTTGATGTCCCTGTACCTGTATTCAAAGAACTTGCACCTTTGAAGATAGGGACCTCGACATTGAAAACTATGAACATGACTTTCCACGACGCTTCAGTCTGGGTAAACTGAAAGATAGTTCGAGATCTGAACCTGTCAAATATGGCTGTCGACCTCCTGGCTTCGATATTGAGAGAGAAATAGCTAATTAGATATGATGCGAAAAAGTCCTACTATAGAGCCAAAGAAAGTGAAGTCTTGCATTACTTTACATGTCAGGACGGCATGTAGGTTTAGGCGTAAGAAAATATGGTCTAAAAGATTGGAGATATAAAGGAATATTCAGTTCAAAGTAAAGTGCTCTCGGAGTATCGACAATTACGTACTATATTTCGTTCTTTGGTAGACCAAGATGCCACAGACCAAAACACAAAGTTGCATGTCCTGAAAGGAAGATTTGGCAAGGTGCCTTCACAGTTGATTTTGAATGTTGAATCATGCGAAGATGCATGAAAGAAACTTGGCTCTGTCTTTGTACGTAACGATGAGTTGACTGATGTCTACTACAAAGAGATTCAAGGCCTAAAACCACCGCGGAAAGGTCATAAGCTGGTTTCCTGTCTTTTGCAGTAACACTACAAATTGAAGTGATAACATTGAAAAATGCCGGGTGTGATGCTAACTTGTAGTCAGAGGCGATCTCAAATCTATCTTTCAAGGTCTAGTTGATCAGAATAAGAATTGCTGGAGACATGACGTCAAAGCTGACAAGTAGTAGAGACATTTCAAGGTTCCAGGAATGATTACAAAGGAAAGTACTGTGAAGAGCCAAGTGTACCATTATAAAAAAAAATGTTAATCAAATCCAGAACTAGTGGATCAGCAAACTAGTTACAGGACAAGGATTGCTACTGCTGCCAGGAAGGAAAGCACACCCTTTAAAAATGCCCAACTTTTAAAAGCAAGAACAATAGTGTCAAGCTGAAGTTTGTAAAGAATAAAAAGTGCTGTACCTGCTGTCTCATACGTTGTCACCCCATCAAGGAGTGTTGCCAAAAAAAGACTCGCACCATGAATTGTTATGAGGAAAGCCACCAAAAGAGACAATGTTAGCCCTTCAGTTGTTGGTGAAAAGACAATACAAAGAGAAAGCAGGAAGCTGACATTTGAGTTGAAAGTCTGGAAGGGTTTCTGCAGTGAAACCATACCATATTTGTGCTGATGTTGGATCCATCAAAAAGAATAATGATCAGGATATTGTGGTGTTGTGCTGTGGTGCCCAAAACAACTGTCATTATCATTATCATTGTCATCATCATCATCTTTAATATTATTATCATTTTATAGAATATAATCAGCGTCAGTACGTTGTTGTACCTAGTACAGTTTAAAATTTTGTAAATTCAAAATTAGTGTCAACTAAGCAATTTGTGGCACAGTCTTGGAATGTTCAAAGTACATTTCATTTCTGATGCGTAGAAATTATGCACATGCAAGTAAGCAATCTTGAATTAATATATGTAGAACTATTTTTGTCAGTAAGAGTGTGATTAGCTGCTATAGACGTTATACAAAGCAAAGACAACAGACGTTGAATATGGCAATGAAAACATGATTAATTCATAACTTGTCTGATGCAAAGTGAGAGACTGTTTACGACGTCGCCGTGCACGGTAACCATAAAATCGTATTAGGATTTTAATAAAGCTGACGTTAATACAGCCAAATCATTTATTACTAATTTTTTATTAAAACTTCTCAGCTACTTAGTTCATATATGTCAGACGTGCAAAGAAAATACGGATTGCTTTTGGGGTATTGTTGACATGTGGTGTGCAGGTACACACTTGCTTTTTACCGTCATTTCCCACCATAAATTGATAGGAAACCTAGTTTATTTTGTTTTAGCTACAAAGTGAAACAGCTTAGCAATTGGCAAAATACAAATACGCACAGAGAGACAGAGAGATAAGAACACGTTGGTATGACGAAAAGCGTTTGCTGACAACCTCATTCGTGAACTGATGACAGCATGGATTATGAAAGGACATTGTATTTTTTTTGTCGAGTAATATTAAGTAAGTATTTAACTTTAGCTCTATTGATACATTTTTGGTCTGACACCACGTCTCTTTTCTAATGGCCTTGTATATGACGAGACCAACTGATGTCGGTGCACCGAAATAAATGTGTATTTGGACGTAACGGTTTTCTTAGGCAAGCAGAAAATTTATACTTAAGCCTGGACCAATATTCCTACCGTTTTGACCGCCTTTCATATTTTACACTAAAGATGAATAACGCCATCGAAAGTCTAGAAAAACTGGATAGTTCATTCTATTGTCAAAACATGATACGCCATATCTGTATGACTTCTTCGAAAAAATGAATTAAATGAATCAAAAGCTGCAAGATCAAAATATGAATCTGATTAAAGCAAAAGAAATAATTCTTTCATTAATAAACTGGCACCATTCAAACAAAACGTCGGCCGGCACCACTTCAACCAGTTTCCCTGTTTTGCAGAAACTGGACAATGAGTGGGAGGACTTAGATTATGAAATCTACTAAGCACATGTTGATAGAGTTAGAGAAGTTTTGTTGGTGAGCTTTAAGGATTTGCGTGACCTTGCTGTCCCAGAATGGGTGATGGAACCATTTCATGTAGATGTTACCCCACTGCAGAAATCGTTGCAGGAGAGAATGGTCGAGATGCAAAACGGCATCGAAGCTAAGGCCAGCTTTTTTCGTGTAGGCTACTAGGGTTTTTGGATCTATGAACACAAATACCATCCCTCACTATGGGAACAGATAAAATTGTTTGTTCTGGCCCTTTTTTTCGTTTTCTCTTTTTCTAATTATATCTTTTTTTGACGTCATATTTGGCCGAAAAAGGCTTCAGTCCTGTGCTCAAAATTTTGAGTAAAAAAACAAATCGACTAGACATAACGACGAGGGGAGATTTCAGACTCGTTTTCAATATCGAACCAGATATTAGAGCCTTAGTCAAGTTCCACTACGCACAAGGTGCGCGCTGAACTTTAATATGAATGCATACTAATAACATTGTCATTTTATATGTGTTTCGGCAATATCACACAATATTTTTCGTTATTTCAAATTGTAACTATTTCAATACCGAGTATTATTGATTCAATATTTTCCAAATCCGTCAACATCCACCACAAATTATTTCACATGTAATATAATAAAATATTTTAAATGTATGTTACACTGTGTAAGTATTTTCAGTAAACCAGCTAATGGCTTTGCTTGTTCTGCAAATGACTTAACTGACTTGCAAATGAAAAGTACTAAATCACCAATCCTAATTTATAGATAAAATGCAGTTCTGTAATCATTTTTCCTAATCAAATATAGATTGATTTATGAAATTCTCTGTTGTTTCCTTTTTTGAAGGAGGCGCTCAAATTTTTTCCAGATTTTTTCGAAAGGAGGTGACAGCTAAGAAAAGGTTGGGAAACACTGGTTTAATATCTTATCAACTAACAAATGTAGGCTTCTATAAAGTTCATTCTTCTTTAAGTGGTAAAATTTCATTTAATGAAAAAGTAGATTTGAAGAGACCGAGAAACATTTTAATAGGACTAGAGAAATAAAAAATGTTTGCATTTTGTCGAGATACAAAATCGAGAACTACCTTGCTTTGAAATTAATAATAGTCATCAGCCGAAAAATTGGAGCGTCTTAATATAAAACGCAAAGTAACTGCTTAGAAAGCTAGATATTTAACCAGTTAAAAATAATCCCTATCTTAAAACATGAGGATTAGACGATTTTTGCGTGAAAAAAACCCCAGACGTTGTGGATTTGAAAAAAACCTCACGAATTATAAGAAACAGAAGAGTTCAACCAACTGGTTTTGATTGTACATCAGGAAACAGCAGAGAGATTAAATACAAACTAATTGTTAAGCTGACCGGTAGTTGTTTAAAGAAAAATTCATTTATGTACAGCATCTGTGCTTTATATTAATGCAAGCGACTTTTTCTGTTATGGGTAAAGGCTAACCTAGGTTCAAAGGACGTCCAATAATATCAAATTGTATGACAGAGGCATTTGTTTCACGAGCAAACCAAATTATCTCACCTAAATCCATCGCCAACTATGAAAACCGTGTACGTACCCCAGATCTTTTGCGTGTGGAGAACACTTTTTATCTTTATAAATCAAAATGATGAAAAGTTTGTACTTTGCTTCTCCGTCTGTCATCGGGAATGAAAAGCTCTTCACAACAACTTAAAACAATACAAACTCAAATAGCTTCATAGTGTCATAACGGCTATGCATTGGTATTGGTTGGTATCGGGGTTTAAAGTCAGTATTATCAACCTTTTATCCCTGAGGAGGAAGATCTGTCAGTTCTGTTCAGTTTAACTCCTTTCACTGCAAGGACAGCAATTCTTATTCTAATTATAAATCAAGAAGAAAATTTTAAGAGCTCCTTGAGTAATTGTTAAACTGCTGTTTGAATTAGAAAAAGTCACGCAATCATTTGCTACTCTTATACCATAATTGTAATAATTGCTGTCTTAACCAAAACCTTAAAGTTCTGCAGAGACGAAACGTTAATGCGACTGTCTTTCACCCTCGTGTTTAACCGTTAAATCCCAGCGGTTTCCCGTTCACCAGCACTCTTCCGAATACCCAGATTTGCAGCTACTTGAAAATGTTCATTTAAATTTTTACCCCCTGTGTTTAAAAGTAAGTGTTACTGTGTTTCTCACAACTGCATGTAAGTTGATACCTGCTTTTCCTACACAGGTTTCCTTCTTTTGATTCCTTTTTGCTTGATAGTGCAGTGCTCAAAGCCTAAAGGTTAAAATGTCAGCAACAAAAAATAGAACCGTTGATCGTAATACAACATTAAATTCAAATAATAATTCTAGCTTCAGACTCGAGTTCCCTAAAGAAAAAAATAACTAATAAATTTCTACTTAAGTCTTTGTTCATCTTCATTTTATTTTTTTGATAGACATTGCAAGGTTTTGTTAGTTATTCTAGCGAGAAAAATTTTCACCCGTAGGTAACACGTCATTGGGAAGTTCTGCAAGGAAATACTCAATACAGTCTGAATAAAAAGGTCTCTGTCATTCATTTATAAATTCATTGATTCGTTTACTATCTCAATTATTCATTAATTCATTCATACATTAATTCATTCATCCATTCACTAAAAGAAAAGCTCTTTCCGTGAATATACTATGACTTGAGTTAAAAACCAGGTGCAGAGACTGTTCACAGAAAAAAAGGAGACGGTTGCATTCATGACTTGTCAATGACCACAGTCACCATGTTCTAACGAGCTATATCTAATTTGAGTTAACTTTTATAATTTGAAGCTGTTTAAAAAGTGGAGAAGAATTTTTATTATGATGGTGCAGTAGTGGCCACAAGGTAAATTATTATTAGATATCTGAGAGTTTCCTGGCTTGGGCATTGGCATGAACTTGCCCCCAATTTTTTTAGGCGTTACGAATGGCAGATTATTACGTTCACATTTGTTTATGGAAATAGAGTCGGAAAGATATGAAGCCTTCTTCTTTCTCCCTTCTTCTTTCTCTTCACACATTCCTTATATCCTCCTTCTCCGTGTCCAAAAACCTCTTCTTTGGTTTCCGTTCCTTCCTTGGGTAAGAAATGAAACCAGTAAGCAGAATTAAGACAAACAAGAAAGAAGACAAAATCCAACAACGCAGGTTTACACCGTAGTGACTTTAAGCCCTCCTAACGATAAACCTTTTAAACAAAGTATTGAACGATTTTTTTTAGCACAAGCCTTCAAAACTTTACATGTTAATTAAATGCTAAATTTGTAAAATAAAAATTCTGTGGCTGGAGTGGGAAACAGGCTGAAACAGCTGCACCACTGTTTTTTTATTGATATAAAACAAAAAAAGATTGTGAAATTTAATTCCTGTTGTACAACCAGCGTAAGTTTTACAACGTCCAGCAGTTTTCCTGTGGTCAGTCTTTCATTTACTAAGAAATAATTAATTGATCAATATCCTCTATGAAAACTTTTTTATTTCTATCTGGGCAAGGAGATGCCTGAATTCAACAAGAACGTAATTGGTTTTCCAAATAGGAATAGACCAACTCCCTCGATTAAGGGCTTTCGAGTTTTATTCGAATTTTAGAATAGGCCTTCAACAGGTTGTGCATTTCCAAGGAGAGCGAGTATTCGAGGCGAAGAAATTTATTGAGGAAAACTATATATTTTTTCTCTGTGTCTATGTAATAATATTTGGAGATTATTAATCACATACGATGTGTAGGTTTGTGATTTTTATTACGAAAATCTCAACAAAAAAGCTAAGAAAAATTCCTATTTGGTAATGAGGTGAAAAGCGAGGATTTAATTAGAGGAGATGCTGTTTATTACATAAGATTTGTTTAGGTTTATTCATAATTAATTAATTATTAATAAATTGTTATCAGATGTAGTACATAAGGCACACGTAAATAAAATAAATTCAGAAAATATTTAATAAAGTAAGGAGAGGAAGTAAATTGAAAAGGTTAAATAACATAAAGATAGTAAAGTAAACAAAACAAATAGAAAAAATAGAGTTACTAGCGTATATTCGGAAAATACATCATATATGGAAGATAGATATTTTAAGCTTTTTCTGAGCTACGGCGTCGTCTGGTTGACGATGCGAGAAGTATCTCTCGAAACCTCTCAGGGACTTAGCAAATAGATTAAATGGAGCAAAAAAAAGCAAATAGAGTAATCAGGATAAATAGAGAAATAATAAATAGAATAATTACAACCAATAT
Organism: Morbakka virulenta; assembly: GCA_003991215.1. Classification (NCBI taxonomy): domain Eukaryota; kingdom Metazoa; phylum Cnidaria; class Cubozoa; order Carybdeida; family Carukiidae; genus Morbakka; species Morbakka virulenta. Next base: position 2,937,477 of record RDPX01000006.1, on the reverse strand, counting down.
AGTAATTACAGTAATTAAAGTACTAATGTTCAATTATTTTTTCAAGAAAGACGAACAAGTTACATTGGAATTTTAATCAGGGGTTTCATGTTATTAACAGAATGGCCAAGCGATTACATTGCAGATCGAGAACTGACTTATTAAACTGCAGATTTGGCAATAGTATGCAGTATGTATAAATCGAACAGCAGATAGTATTAAACAAAGTCATGCCAAAAACCTGAGAAAAGTTGCTGTCAGGAAGTACAATGTTATTCATATAATTGCAACAATGGATATGATCGTTGGAAGGATTGGCAGCATATAATACAGCAGTGATGGTTGGATTGATGAAAATAAAGAATACTCTCTAAAATGAGAACATTTTTGAACACAGGAGAACAGATGTACATAGCTACAGATTTTGTAGTAGCTTGCACATATGTCCGCCAGGAGGTAACAATAGCTAAAATCATGCCAGGAAGATACAAAGAGTTCCTTCCTAGTAATACAGTGTCATTCATGTAAACAGATAGTTACTTTTCAAACTATTTTGCAACAGATTATAAAAAATACTCGAAACCAGCAGCTATTTTGGTCTTATAAAGTATAGAACTAACTTTAAAAATTATATAGTAGATTCATCAGTGTATATGCAAAATTGATATTATTGCCAGTACGATCATTATAGACAAGAAGAGAGAGTAGGACCAGATCAAAACCCTTGTGGAACACTAGCATTGATATGGTAACAAGTAAAGCATTGATTATGGAAAGCATCCTTAATTTTACTATTATTAAAGAGCGAAGATACTTCCTCCAAAATATAAAGAAGTTCCCTTTAAAGTCTGGAATGCTAAACTTATCGAGATTTTTGAAATATCTAGAGTAACAGCTTCAGATTCCCCTTTGTTATTATTTGAAAACAAATGATAACCAGCAAACTAATGATCAGTCCTACTTTTTTTCGTGTTATCCTGTTTTATTGACACCCTTGTGGACTGCACAACAAGCTTGACATCTTACAAGGGTATCAATGAAATTACCCATGCTCATGTTAATCCATCTGAAATGATAATCACCTCAGGTCAAACACTTTTACATTTTACCCTTGTAAGCAACTACATTGTGGCAAAGAAAAAAATATCAATGGTTGCAGCACCAAGTACCGCTGATTAGATCACAGATAATACAATAAATACCACTTTTGAAAAACGTTTCATATTGCTCTGACAACACTTCAATGTTATTCCAACATGGAAACCAGCATGATGCTGTTAAACTTTATCCTCATACCATGCACTCAAATATAACGGACGAAATCAATCTGATAGGTGAGTTGTAGTTGTCCTTTCTGAATGCATATAAAGGTCAATGGAGAAACAGTATGTTCAATGGTGAAATAGTAAAATAATATAAGTTCTAAGCAGTTGGGCAAGCTACTCTCTGGGTTATGATCTCGCCATAAAAAGACTTTTAAAGACTCGAAAATAAACTGGAGGGAGAATATGAAGCAAATGTAAATAGGAAAACATATTATAAAATCAAAGTTGATATTAGTATCCTGGTGGATAAACCCACTCCAAGAAAGATTAATCTTAAAGCTATTTGAAGCAAAATGAAGTTAGTAGAAAATGAGTAGAAGAAAAACATGTATTGTTGAGAGACAAATAAAAGATTCGTGCTACAGAACATGAATTTCACAATTAAAATCACCTTTGTTTTTGTCGAAAGCTTTCCTACTGGCGCAAGACTGGAGCACGAAAACACAAAGCTAAATTTTTCAACAAACAAAACAAAAAATGTAGGAGACAGCTCATCGTGTTTTGCACCTGAAAACAGACAAATGGGCGGTATTGATCTTTACAAGCAAGTGAGCTTTATTTCTCTTTTTAACCTGATTCCCTCCTTGTTAGGAAGCAAGCAACTTCGTTAAGAAAGGTGAAGAAAGAAGGAAATAAAAAAAGCAAAATAATTTTACGATTGGCAGAGGATTCAGATTGTCGACTTCACCTACGTCTATCATTTCCAAAAAAGTCTTAGTTGAATAAGGACCTGTGAGAAAGTTTGGGACGAAGAAAATCTAATGCATTACAGAAAATTATTTGAAAAATAATATTGAAGGAGGGGATTTGGGTTTTTATAAATAAAGTGAAATATAAGCTACACTTTACTTGTATTGAGCCATCCCCTATGGCGTTAACAACAAACTGGATCGTCTTTTTTAACTAAAGTATTGGCCCTGCCTTTTTAATCATATCATTTTTGTACCCCAGGCTTCAATTTAATCATGCCCTACTTTAGCCAGGATCTTCCAATTAGAAATCTTATTTTACTCTATGCAAATAAGGGGGAGCCCAAATCGATGACTTTCACCCTTAAACTAGTTCTTTAAGAAAAAATTCGTAGGGATGATGAAGGGATACGAAAATAACATGCTAAAAAACCTAAAATTAAAACTAGGGCATAAAAAGAGGAGCCGTGGCTTAATGGTTAGTGCAACTGCATAGTAAACAAGAGTTCCAGGTTCGATTCCCGGAGCTGTCGAGGACAATTTGGAACTTTACAAAGAAAAAAAAGCTATTGGTTGATGTCAGGAAGGGCATCCGGCCAAAAAATTCCTCACTGCCAAATCAAAGTCCCTCTGAAGGGCGCCGTCTGTGCCCCAATTACGTTAAAACTAAAAGCAAAACAAAAAAAACAACAACAAAAAACCACAAAAAAAACCCACAAGGGGATAAAAAAAACTAATCAGAGCACGACTAAGTGAAGGCAAGAAAAGAAATAAAGAGAAATCTTGACACAAACTGACATTTAAAAAAAATTCTAATTCTAATTCTAATTCTAATCTAATTCTTATTTTCCATTTAATTTCAAAACAATTCAATTACTTTTGGAGGCAAGCATTTAAAAATATAATGCAAAATAACAATTAATAGCAAAAAATGGTAATGCCTTATACCAATTTTCGACTGAGATAACCAGCTCTTATCGAATTGTCACGTATTATATCTTTGGGTAATACGGAATTCTAAAAAAATGAAGATTTCTTGGTATTTCCCAGAATAATTCTGTTTCACATATTTAGTTACATTTTAGTTATTTCAAATACTGACCAGGTGGCGCTTTGACTGAATCGCCTTTGTGGGGTTGTAGTTAGGCAACCTCACGATAATTCATATTTAAGTGCATAGAGACAGGCAAGAGTGTGAGTCCGAATCATACTGTTGCCCGTCTCTATGCATTTAAAGATGATAATGATTATTCAGCCGCTTTTAGCCATTAAAAAGCGAAATGCATCCTTTGGTAAACGAATAATTTTCAAAAAAACAAAACTAAGAAAAATCTATTTTTTACAATATAATATATATGTGATGATGAACTCTCCCATCGATTTTGACGTATGAGGTTCTGAAAGCTTTAGTTGAATCATTATGGGTGCATAAATCTCATCTCAAGTGGCATTTGAATCCTGCTAGTGACGTGCAGAGCAGTCCGCTTTCGGAGCAAGTGTTAATATTATTAGGCAAGCTTGTTGTGTGAGCAACTGAGGTTTTTGCGCTTTGTCTAGATTCTCGTAGCTTAATCAGTCGTTCAGCTAAACATACATATGCATATACATATACATATATAAAGTCTTTAAAAACTTTGCCAAAAAAAAGGTCAGAAACCTAAATCTTTAAAATTTCAAGACTTTAGAAAAATATAGAACTCTATATATCGCTGAGAGATCTATGACAAAAAGAAGAGATATTAGGATACTGCACTACATAGAGTATTTTTTGCCGACAGTAACAGAATCAAAACCAATTGTCCAGTTTCAGCCAATTTGCATCCTGAATGGAGATGGCAAGAGATACAAGGGAATAATTGTTAGGTTAACTTTAATATGGGATACCATTTAAAACCCAAGGAAAACAAGAAAGATCTGCCAGTAACATGACTGAACTTGCCTAACGATTCTGAATCTGTTTCAAATGACCTATTTAACGCATAAATCATTCCCACCACAGACTTACTCGAACTATCAACTTGCGGACATGATAAAATCGGCCTTGAAACTTCCTGACAATAGAGCAGATTGCTTGCACAATTGCAAATTGATTGGTTTGAAAGTTCTAACGACGTCAGCTTTTACAAATCGTCTGTTCTATTATTTATTATTAACCATATTTTAGTTCTATTGAAATTGTTCCATATCATCTTTAATCCACTGAATAGATACATATCAACTTTATTATCGCATTTGAAAGACTTTACGAGCGACTTTTTTGTTGGATAGATCTAGGTGGAAAAATAATTCTACATATATCAATTATAATTTACTGCTTGACAGATTATGTCTCAAAAATGTTGTACGGTTTTTTTATGGAAAATCTTCTCGATCAAACGATAGAGCTACAAATTCATATTATGAAGAGCAAAATACAATTTATATATTTACAACTGATACGGAAGACCAAGAGCGTTTGAGGAAAAGTTTACCGACTGTATTAAAACCTGTGGTATCTCCCAAAACATTGGTATCTGTCCGAAATATTGGATACCAACTAATCTTTAGCACATATACCAGTAGAGTAGAGCCACAAGATACTGCGCCACTTTTTTTGAGGTGCCATGAAAGCGAGGCTAGTACCTAAAGCGAGGCTTTTTGAGGAGCCACAAGATACTGGGTCACTTTTTTTGAGGAGCTCAGCTAGCCCTCTGATTGGTTAATAGAACAATGGGGTAAGTAGAACAATGGGTTTTGAGGGACGGTTCCCAGTCCTCTGGACCGCGTTGAAACAACAATGGGGCAAGTTGAACAATGGGTTTCAGGTAGACCACGTTCAACCAGGCAGGTGTTAATGTAAACAAATAAGAAGAACACAATCGATCGAGAAAAGAAAGGACAAATAATATCTTGATGTGTTACTACAATATAATGAAGGGACAGAAAATTGTGGAGTTCACATATATGTATTTGCTGCTAATTTTTTACTGAGCATTATACTGCGTTGACACGTTTGTACATTAATGTGTAAAGATAGCTATAATTTTTTTTGATGAAAGAACTACTGGACTGAAATTCAGTGAATTGGTTT
>RDPX01000006.1:2884956-2910863 GCA_003991215.1 Morbakka virulenta | reverse complement strand
CCAATATCTGCACTGGGGTATATGCAATCATTATGGGATTAAAACCCACCACAACTGGTACGAGCACCATCCAGAACCAGTCGTGGAATCAGAGAATGTCACCATCTTGTGGGATTTCCCTGTGCATACAGACCGCACTATTCAGGCAAATCGACCTGACATCATCATTAAAGAAAAAAAGAACAAACCGTGTACACTAATAGATATGAGTATCCCCTCTGACAATAATATCGCAGTTAAGGAGTTTGACAAGTTAAGCAAATATAAAGACCTGGAAATTGAAATACAAAAGATGTGGAACTTAAAAGCCACGACTATGCCGGTCATAGTCGGGGCACTTGGAATGATCAAGAAGGGAACTGAAAAATACATCTCGAAAGTGCCAGGCGAACATAAGCTCCAAGAAATTCAGAAAATCGTACTCACTAGCACGGCTCATATTCTCCGTAAATTTCTCACAATTTGAATTTTATCTCCATTAAACTTGTCTCATTCTCTTTAAAACCTTTACCCACCTTAGGTCACCGGTATGACTCGGTGGGTAATTGTATATATTGCAAACCAAAAGAAAATCTTATATAATAATAATAATGATAATAATAATAATAATATTCTAATAATGACAATAATAATAGATGATAATAATAATAATAATAATAGATAATGGGTAGACGGAAAGTGCCCAGACCAACAGGTAGCCTGGCAATTCCTCAGGGAGCAGCGCCCCTGCCCTAGTCGAGCTGGGTAAACATGGCGGGAACAGTGGGAAAAGTTGACCTTGCCTTAATTGGCCGGCTTAACTTAATACTGCCTCGTACTGCTGGAAAGGGACATTCACCCCCCTGCCCTGTGAAGTCAAATTGCCCTGATAATTACACCAAGCACTGACTATTATTGTCAGCAAGTGGCGTAGCGTCGTAAGATGTATGACCTCTGATTTTAATTGATTGTTGGGGTACACGAACTAGTTTTGCCTGGTAATTATGAATGGGCTAGATCAACATTCCCGCTCAAACTGCAGACTTGCCAGTAAGTTGCCTGACCTTAATCAGTTGTGCATGTCCCGAAAGGGCTGGCACATCATGCATTTCTGTTTAACGGGCGGGAGTAGCGGGGGAACATCATATCTAGGTGTCGTGTGCGTGGATCCCAAGTTCTAAAGGGCTGTGTACCGAGTTCGCACTTGTTAATTAGTCCCGAGGTCTTGGGTGAAGCCTCGCTACGGAGACCATTTTAAGCAGAAAAGGTCACCTAAACTGGGAAACCTAACCAGGCTCCACCCGCAAGGCTATGTGTTGTAGTTTTATTAACATCAATTTATCACACACACTTAAGTGTGATGCATGCACCCAGCTTACCTTTATCGGGCTGGGAGTCGGATGGGTTTGTTGGGATTTCTACCCCTGAGTCACCCATGGGCCCGTATTGCTCCACCATTCAATAATAATAAACGGAGATAAAGTGTAACCTGGGACCTAAAAAGACTGCCTTGATTGCCACCGCAAAAGTGTTCCGAAACTCTCGTCTGCAGGTCCTTAATTTCCTAACAAATCTTTATTAAATCAGGAGCTATGAGTAGCGATGTGCAGCCAATAAATAAAAAAATATTGATAGTAACAACAATGGTAATAATAATGATAATAATAATAATAAAAATAATAATAAAGTAATTATTGATAGCAAAATTGACAAAAATAATAGCAATGATATTAATAATAGTAGCAATAAAAATACCAAAAATAATAATCAGTAGAACTATGATAGGTATAATCACCATCGTCAAAAACATCACCCAANTGGGACCTAAAAAGACTGCCTTGATTGCCACCGCAAAAGTGTTCCGAAACTCTCGTCTGCAGGTCCTTAATTTCCTAACAAATCTTTATTAAATCAGGAGCTATGAGTAGCGATGTGCAGCCAGTAAATAAAAAAATATTGATAGTAACAACAATGGTAATAATAATGATAATAATAATAATAAAAATAATAATAAAGTAATTATTGATAGCAAAATTGACAAAAATAATAGCAATGATATTAATAATAGTAGCAATAAAAATACCAAAAATAATAATCAGTAGAACTATGATCACTGTAACAAATTTTATTATAATCGGCAACTGTCAGTAAATAATTGTTTGAATTTATTTTAATTACAATGCTACAGAGTAAAAAATAAATATATAAATAAACAAACAAATAAAAATAGTAATATTGTACCTTTTCGTACTAATGTAAATTCTTTCCTTTTACCAAATGTGTAGGAGGAACTGCGAGGATGACAAGGGCTCCTCTTTCCAATGCCGTCTGGCAAATCGTAATCAGTTGGTGATGGCCATTTGAGCTACAATGACAGGTCTTTCAATTACTACCCTTAGTTAAGTTAGTTCCTTTAATAACATAACCATAGGCTAACGTCAAAAACAAATTGTTATACATGTGATTATACCTAGACATAGATATAAAATACAATATGAGTTACATTATATATGGTGTCCGGTCTATTCCCTTAAATGAAAATTGACCCCCGGATATCATCTATTTTTCTCTATATCTATTATTTAATGTACATTTAAGCACGCAAAAAAAATTACCTTTGAGGTAAGTTAATGACAGCAAAAATATTGCTACATAAACGTTTGCAAATACAAAATACAAAGTTATTTTGTCGCATATATTACTGCTAATTCACTCTCTTATTCAAATGGATTTTTTTTTTAAATAAAAAAATTGAGCGATGAAGAGGCTTTTTTGTTGCTCGAGCGAGGGAACCCGGAACCTCTTCATTTCAATGAAACAGTACTTACCAATAACCTTTGGTATGGTTTTTCAGTAAAAGCCATATAAACATAGACAAAGAAAATGCGTAAAATGACGGTCTAAACCTGAACACAGTCCTGAGTAATGACTTTAAACTGGATCCGGTGGGTAACTCCATTCTGGGGAGGATGAAGTTAGCCCTTAAGTACCACTACAACCAAATATACTCCGACCCGGAGTAGTAGTACCTGCAAAGGTCCAAGATATGACATCCGCGCACCACTTACTGAGCAGGGTGGAGACACTTTACCAGAGATTTGGACTTACTGAATGAAGGGTAAAGTTTCATGCAGTATGAGTCCTGGCATAAATATGGTACAGCCAAATGTATGGTGTCAATGAAACTCTAGTTAGTTGAAAAATGCAATCTGTAGAAAGCAAGGGCAAACTTTTACAGTACTCTGCCAAAGATATGTAATGAGAAAATGCCATTCTCAAGTAAAATAGCTATAATGCTCGAAGATGTGTCACTCAGGTTGGATGGCACTCTACTTGCTATCGAGGAAGGATGCAGCTCTTGATTGAGTTATTCTAGCAATAATGAAGCTATCTTACTAAACTCTCATGGGCGTACTGTAGCTGACAAAGCAGCCAAAGGAAAATCAAAGCAGTTCCATAAGAACAAAAACTACACAATTGCAACGTGGAATCTTAGAACAATGAATCAAGGAAAGTTGGAAGTTGTAACAAATGAAATGGAGAGGATAAACTTAGACAAGCTCGAAATAAGTGAACTGAAATGGATAGGTGGACAATTTAGACATGGTGATCACACAGTGTATTAGTTAGGACACCAACAATACAGGAGGTATGGAGTTGCGATTGTTGTTAGTAATACGATAAGCAAACCAGTGCTTGGACACAATATGAGAGAACAATGAGAGAATAATTACATTACGACTTCAAGGACATCACTTCAACAACAGCGCTTTACAAATATATGCACCAACCACTATTGCTCATGAAAACAAAATAAAACAATTTTACAATGAACTACAGGAAGTACTAGATTTTATATCGAAGAACGATATGTTGTTTTTGGAGACTGGAATGCAAAAGTCGGAAATAATGAAGAAAAAGAAGTCACTGAAAGATTTGGAAAAGGGAACTAAAATGCTGCTGGAGGAAGATTAATAGAATTCTGCATTGATAACCAACTATTCATAGCCAAAACTATGTTTTTCCAACACGAACGCAGATTGTAGACATGTACATCACTAGATGGCAAAAACAGGAATCAAACTGACTACATCTTCGGCAGGAAAAGAAAGAAAAGTGTGGTACAGGCAATCAAGACTCTTCTAGGAACTGACTGTGGAATAGATCATGAGCTGCTCTACGCCACTATCAAAGTAAAGGTAAAAGAGAAGACAGCAACATGCACAAGCTAAATCTGATTTGGCAAGATACAGCAAAATTTTGCAATCAAACTATCAAATCGTTTCTCACGTCTATGATTACAGGACACAGTGTTGTACAATTATGGCAGACAACCAAAGACACCACTGGCACTCTTAAAAAGAACATTTCTCAGAAGGAGAGGACAGAAAAACATATTGGTTATCCCAAAAAGCTATAAAGATTGCTAAAGACCGATGAAATGCCAAAAAAAGAAAAAGGCCGCTTCATATTTAATACGTTAAACAGAGTTTTCCAAAATCAGGCAGGGAAAGATAAAGAAGTATACTTGAATGGTATTTGCAGAGATATAGGAGAAAATCAAGCAAAATGAAAATCAAGAAATGTACTCCAGACTATTAAACTGACCACAGGAGAGTTCACACCTCGCATGGCAACAGTGAAAGACCAAATTGGTATAGAACTCACAGAGGGAAGAGAGATACAGCAGAGAGGGAACGAAAACACAGAACGCTTGTACAACAGGAACGCAGGCATATCAAATGACTTCCTAGAAGAAGCATTTGCACCAGATCCGTAAACAATTATAGCAGAAATAGAGCATGATATTAAAGAATTGTGATGGAAGAAACCACTAGGTATTAACAACAAGCTCATTGAAATGGTGAAAAATGCGGAAAGATACAGTCAACATCATATACAAGCTGTGTCAACTGATCTGGAAAACCACTGAATGACCAGTAGATCGGGAACAATCTTTCTTCATGCCGCTACCCAAGGAAGGAGACATGAGGAAATATCCAAATAATAAAACAATGTCCCTGATTGTCCATATTAGCAAAATACTCCTGAAAATAATACAGAAGAGGCTGACACCCTACACTGACAGAGAAATATCAATTGAGCAAGCTGGGTTTGTTAAAGGAAGGGGAACTGTAGACAAAATTTCAAACATCAGATGCATATTGAAAAAAGCACGTAAGGTAAAGAAAGAAATATACTTTTAATTTATTGATTACACAAAAGCATTTGACTGTGTGGACCACAACAATACGTGTTTTTTATGAAAACGATGGGAATTCCAGAACATCTAATAATCTTGATTAAAAATCTCTACCATAAACAAGAAGCGCATGTATAAAAAATGTGTGGTCCAACAGATTGGTTTGAAATCAGCAAAGTAGTGAAGCAAGGCTGCATTCTATCTTCCTACCTGTTTAACCTATATGGTGAGATTAGCACGAGAAATGCAGGGCTAAATGATAATAACATTGGCCTCAAAATCCATGGTAGAACTATTAATAACTTGAGATACCCAGATGATACGAACCTGATTGTCGAACCGAAGAATGTCTGGAAAAACTTATCAGAAAAGTTAAGAAAGCAGGCAAAGAACCAGGGTTACTATTAAAATCTTTAAAAAAGTAATGATGATGGGAGAAATTAACAACTTTGAAGTAGATTGAGAATCTATTGAGGTAGTAAAAGAGCTCTATTTTCTTGGATGTACATTAACCAGGAACTCTGATCACACAAAAGAAATTAGAAGGTGGGTGATGATGACAGGAAACCTATAAGCAATTTAACAACAATGCTGCAAGACAAAAACATCACATTGAATACAAGATAAGAATAAACTGCATTTCCTGTTTTTGCATATGCAAGTGAGACATGGATGATAAGGAAAGCAGAAATAAAAATGATTGAAGCCTTTCAACTTTGAGTATGGAGAAGATTCCTTAGGGTGCACTGGACATCTAGAAGAACAAAGGAAAATATACAATCCAAATACATACAGATAGACCACTATTGAACACCACAAGAAAAGCACAATTGACCTACTATGGCCAGATAAAAAGAACGGACAACAGTTAAGAAAAATTTTAAATGCCAGGAAAAATCGAAAGCAAAAGAGGTAGAGAAAGATCTGCAACGAAATGGTTTCACAATATCAAGGCACTCGCAAAGAGAAATGTTTACCAACTAAACAAGGTCACTGAAAACAGAACTGAATGGAGACGGCAAGTTCATGACATCACCAGGAGTCAAATGACTTGAAGGGCAACAACAGCAACAAACCCAAACAATTCATAAACAGGTATTAAAATAAGCAAATAGAATAAAACTCACTCTTGGATCAAAGTCAGCCTTTTGAAGCCAAACATGATTATGCGCAAACCACTCTTTTCCCCAAGCCTTTTGTTGGCCACCAGCTGTTTAAAATACAGAATAAGAACTGTCAGTAAGGTAAACGTAAAAGTATGTAAGATTTATGATCTTATTAACTATGCTGATTGAAAACTACTACGTTAAAATAGTCACACAAAGACATCTTGACATCCAACGAATTCAAATCTTTGTATATATAGCTCTTGATACTAAAAATGGCAAGCTTAATACCCTAAAATTATTTTAAGAGATGTAGGAGCTTCGTGAGCTTTTTATGATCTATATTTCCAGGAATACTTCCCTCATCGACAAACTACTACAGTTCTAAATATAAGTGCCATTATACCGATCTTGAGTTTGTTGTGTTTCTTTTTTCAGTGATGGGAGCCAAATTTCTGGAGGAGTGTAAGATATACTGTTGATATGACTGCTGTGGTTCAGGGAATGTATTGTTTCTATTTTACATGTTCCTTATTGTTGTGCTAGCTTCTTTCTCTGCATATATTTATTTTTACAATCGAAAGTGTGTTCCGCTTTTTTATGACTGTCAGTGTCATCTTTTCTAACAGTTCCTTTGTGACGCTTTTCTCCTTGACCCAAGGAACGCTTTGATTTACTACTACAAAAGGTAGGGCAGTCCTTACAAGGCAGTTTGTAAACAACATAGTTTCTCCCTTTACGTGGGACTAGATCTTTTGGTTTTCACAGAATTTTCCTTAAGCTAGATGTTGTATAGAAGAAACATTGGGAATTGTGCTGTCTGAAAGTTCTTCTTAGGTCCTCACTGAAAAATAAAAGAAACAATAAAGTTATATAATGCTTCAACATCCATGACTTTCACTGAGTTCATGAAGTCAAGAATTTTTAATGGTTTTGAAAGTCTGAAGCTCTTTTGCACCAAATTCTATCTATATTCTTATGACCTTAACCCTTTTAAGTAAAAAATGAATGCATTAGTTTCATCTTTAATCCTTCTTACTTCAAAGTCGCTTACAACAAATGGCATTATCTCTTGAATGGGACTTGTACCATTTATAAAATTATTTAATTACATTGAAACGGCTACCTTTTAAGCCATAACAACTTGAAAATTAAGTGACTAAGCTGAGGAAAGGAACTCTCTTTGCTCGTAAGACCTTTTTCTACGTAGATCAACCCGGGCCATTGACAGAATTCCAAAACAAAGAATAATTGCATACATATCAATAAGTTTTTCAAAAAACATACCACGGTCTGATTGCGTTTTTGGTCGGAATGTATAAGCTGGAGAGGTACGCATCCTTGGGGGATTCTGTGGAATGTTGTATGAAAAAAATGAAGGGCCATCCAAATTTTTCACCTCCAAAAGTGCTCTTATATTTTGAAGTTTTCTTTTATCTAGAAAATTTAAGTAAATCAATCAGTAGCACAGAAAACAACATAAATTTTCATTTGAAAGGTTGAGTTGTACATGATACGGTCAATGAAATTCACCAGGCTCATTGCTTATGCTAAACATCAAAGCTAACTGAAACATAAGACTGCCCTCCACTATACCCAAGTGTAATAAAAAAATTAAAGTAGATACAGTAGATGATCTTCGTGCAGCATAGGAGTTCGCTCGAGTAGGTGGATTATATTACCAACACCAACAAGTAAGGGAAAATGTATAAGCCACATATGTCAAACATACCATCAGTATCCACTTTTTTTTCCGATGGCACAAAAAAGATAGATGATATACAAACTTCCCAATTCTGTACCAACATTGTATACAAATTTCAATGCTACGGGAATAGAGGGTGTGAAGAGAAGGCTATCTTTGAAGTCTAACGATAAAAGAGCAAATACCAACAATGTTATAAACAAGCATGTCAAAAGTAAAATGATTAAGCCTTATCATATAACCTTCTAATTTGAAAAAAGAAACACTTTATATCTATTAATAGAACCAATTTGAAGCCGTTTACTACCTTTTATTCTGTGGATGGTCAGATTTTTTCGCGTCGTTCCTTGTAAATTCAAATGCTTTTGACAGTGTCTGCAAAATTTACGAATATACGAAGTAGTCACTGAAATCTAATCATTATTTGGGCGAACGATTTCAGGGAATATTCTTGGAAGAGTGTCTATTTATCCATCAAAGGCATGCTAGCTTGAAAAACTGATGTGAAGCTGTAAGTAATCATATTTTTTCATTTTATATAAAATATATTATACTACCAGAGCTAACCAGTGCTGTTCCGGTCATTTGGCTGCGTGTTCAAAGTAACATTTTAGCATTGCTCTCAAGATAAATACGTAAAATCGAATAGTTTTGCTAATTCATTTATTTAATGTATCTTTGATAACACTGGCCTGCGTTTAAAAACTTTTTTGCAAAGGTTGAATGCTTTTCAGCTGAATTGCTTTCTTCTTTCGTGCGCTGAATCCCAAAATACCATCCATTTTCTTTGGTCAGGTCAAGTTTTTAAATATGATAGAACATATTTTGACCCTTGAATCGCAATCAGTTGAAAAAAAAACCAGATCTGTACCTGGCGCAATCTTTCTTTTAAGAAAAGAAAAGGAAACTGGAGCAGTCTCAATCTGAAACCGAAACTGCATCTGTCTTCAACTAAAGGAAACTGAAATTGAATTTTTTCTGTTTACACTTGGATGGTCATTTAATGTTTAGTAGAACTGAACTCCAGTCAATGTTACTTGAAATCATAACGAACAGATGTAGTATTTCTATTTATTATTTTAGATCAACAAAGAATGGATCACAAATAGCCGCCAACACAAGTGTTGGAACCTGGTTCACACAATGTAGTCTCGCCCTCTCCCTGAACCAAACAAGACATTTCTTCCACCATTACATATCAAACTAGGACTTATGGTGTGTGCATGATGTGTCAGGGAGGGGTAGTACCTCTGACGAGGAAACAGGTGGTGCTCTTAGGGAGTAGTTCGTCCCCTTTGGTCCTCACCTGGCATTCAGCTCTCACCATTGGCTCCCAGTAGCTGTTTGCATGCAACAGCGGCCAGAGCCCGAGCAACAGCTTCCACAGGCCGGCTAAACCTGGTGAGGATAGCCGACGGGTCTCAAACCCTCGGCGAGTTAGGGCTTTTCTACCTACGCATGTGAAGACTGGAATTGTGGACTGCGCGGAGGAAACCATCAGATTGGTTCAACGGGCAGGAAGGCGGACCCAGCAAAGCGTCGCGGAACTTATGAATAACTTTGTAAAGGCAACGGACTGGGAAGGCAGAGGGTTTACTTTCCTTCAGCAGAAGTTTCCTCGGATAAGCTTTGAAAAGCTTAAGGCTGGCATTTCTGATGGGCCTCGGATACGGGAACTCACGAAGGGCTTAATGTTTAATGATGCGCTGAGTGCAGCTGAGTTGTCTGCTTGGCTGTCAGTTAAGTCAGTAATTTCAACCTTTCTTGGAAACAACCGGAGTGGAGAATGCGATAAAAAGGTCGTCGAACTCCTGAAGAACTTGCAAAAATTGGGGGCTCGCAAGTCAGTCAAAATGCACTTTCAACAGCCCCACTTAGACTCTTTTTTCTCAGAAGAGAGGAGACTTGAATGAGAAACAGGGAGAGCATTTCCACCAGGCTATTTGTGTCATAGAAGAACGTCACCAAGGGCGGTGGGATGTGAACTTTCTTCCGGACTACTGTCGGTGTTTGAAACGAGACACTTCATTCATGATTAGTTTTTGTGTAATATATAATCTTTATTTCTGAAGTTTATTAGATAAAATGCATACTTTTTGTGAAGCATTCATCCAAAATGAAAGATAATAAATAGCACTAAAGGGCAATAGTAACAACTGTTTTACGACCTTGTATCTCAAAACCTGATTGGACAAAATGAGTATAATTTTTGAATTTTTGCATAGCAAACTACCCTAGAATTAGCTACCATATTCTTGACCCTTAAAACTTTGCAGGCCAGTAACAAAAAGCCCGGATGACTAACTTTTTCCACCCTGGTAGCTACCCAGTGGTCATATGAAAAAATAACTTAGTCAATGTTTTGTTCAGGACAGCAAAGTACTTTGACACCAAATCTGAGCTTTCCACATTACATGTTGTTCGATTCCGTTTGGAGTGTGCACAAAGAGAAATAGATAGTATTGTATCAATAGTTTATAACAGTTTACGATATAAATCGTTGGCACATTCACTCCTTACAAGACTGAATTCCTTTCAACCTAAGTCACTGATCAGAACTATTTCCTCTGCTGCAACAGTTTAAACTGGGGGTTTAAAAATGAAGACAAAGAGCAGGTTCACAACTAGCAAATGTCATTAAGAGAACTGTGGATCAATACTAACAAGGAGGAGGTTTTGAGTGGAAAATGTCCAACAACAGTCAAGATTATGTAGATCCAAGGTAAGCCCATTAGGCTAGTGGGTTACTTTAGAAACCTAGAAAATGTGATACAGTGGGATGGTAGAATGGAGGAAGTATAGTATGCATCAAAAGAATTTANTAGCACATTCACTCCTTACAAGACCAAAATTATCATTACTAGATAACAAGGTTTTTTCAAGACTGAATTCCTTTCAACCTAAGTCACTGATCAGAACTCTTTCCTCTGCTGCAATAGTTTAAACTGGGGGTTTAAAAATGAAGACAAAGAGCAGGTTCACAACTAGCAAATGTCATTAAGAGAACTGTGGATCAATACTAACAAGGAGGAGGTTTTGAGTGGAAAATGTCCAACAACAGTCAAGATTATGTAGATCCAAGGTAAGCCCATTAGGCTAGTGGGTTACTTTAGAAACCTAGAAAATGTGATACAGTGGGATGGTAGAATGGAGGAAGTATAGTATGCATCAAAATAATTTATAGAATTTCCTTCTTCCTTTATGCAAAGAAATGTGAAATTACATTATACCTATTTGAGAGAATGACAACACCATCAACCATAGCAACCATTTGGTTCAGCTAGTGACTTCAGCTTTTCATTTTTCTAATATAAAAGCACAATACATTGAAACAGTTGGAAAACTTTGTCACAAACATTATCATGTTGTCACATAAACACCCTTTGGCCAGGGGTCTATATTTTCACAGTCTACCTTAGGGACCATTCACAGATTATGTCAATCAATATTCAGGGATGAAGCTGAGAGGGGTGAAGAAGCTATGCAATCTTGTGAAAATGTTTCAGCTTATACTTGCCCATACTAGGAAAAATATAGATTGCAAAATATATTTTATTTGAAAATGAAATGAAAACTTAGTCTCTCTCTTATGAACTTCTTGTTTCAAGAGCCCATGCCATCAGAAATAGAGACCATAATTCATCTGGTCCTGTCAGTTACTTGGGTATTGTCTCTTTAAACTAAAGTCAAGAGAAATAGTGCTGCCATCCTTTTAAAATAATTTTGGTTAATGCCCCCTCCCTGCCCATGGTGAACCTCTTTCATCACTGCCAGTATTTGCTCAATTTTAAATAAAATACATAAACTCCATCAATGTAATCATTTTGAGTTTAACCATATCAAACCATGAGGCCATGACACTCACCCTCTCAAATTTAATAATTTGGATAAATTATGTGTAAAATGATGTGAAAAAAACCTTGCAAATTTGATACCTTATCTTCAGTGCTCTCTCGGAGCCAAGTGAATTTATGCAAATTTTTTAGAAAATGCTCAAAATCAACCATTATGGATTTATTGAAAGTGAATGAGAGATATATGCATGCCAAAATTTCTGTGTAATATTATCACACCTTCTTAATAATGAATACATGTAATGAATACATGTAATCAAGCATGGGGAGTCAAAAACTCAAATAATAATTCTAATTAAGAGGCACAAACAACTGCAAAAACATGGGAAAGGGTATACTACCCAGTTAAATAAAAACCTAATGAGAAATACTAGCACTCCAAAATAAGTAATAAAATCTGCAAAATTACAAGGTGTAGACTACCCTATCATGTCAGAAATTACTTAACTAAGGGTAAAAATAGGATTTTTTAAAACAATTAAAAACTATACAATCTACAATGTCACAAAGCTTATGGAACAATGAAGAAATGACAGGATGGGGGGTGGGGGACCACATCACTCTCCTTCAAAAAAACATGAAGAAAATTAAACCAAGAGAGAAGAGTTAAGCTTAGACTTAAAAGCACTTGGAACCAAATAAGTTCCACAATCTTGCATTCACAGGAAAAAAGCTATATCTTAGGAAGATTTATTACAAAGAGGGACAACAACTGCATGAGGATGAAGACATTGACAAAAACAAGTCACAAAAGATGCAACAAACTGAGGTGGTACCAATAAGTAAAGCTCATCAGAACACTTTCCATCATAATACTTATGGAAGCAACCAAGAGAACCCACATTCTATCAATGAGACAAAGGTTGAAAAGTAGTAGCAGCATTTGGGCCTTTCAAGTTACAAACACATATCTGAACTTGATAAGGAACACCATGATGAAATAATGGAGCACCTGTCTAGATATGACAACAGTACTCCATGCAAGAGGGGATGGTAGTTTTATAGTGATATAGGATTGTTTCCGGTGTAAGGAAATTTGTAGCATGGTATAAAGAACTAAGTTTTTAGACCAACTTGCCAATGGACTGAATATAAAAACCAGACAAAAGTTCAGAGGAAAATGGCAAACCAAGCAATCTCATTGATGAGCTGCATTTAAATTAACAAAAAGTGTACTTCTTATGTGTACTAGATCAAGTGTCACTTTTTTGCCTTGATTCATTTGGCTCAAAGGTAGTCATCAAGTGGTTCTGGTACATATAGACAGTAAAAAAATTCAAAATGGAATAGTACAACAAACTGATATGACCAGATCAAAATAAGAAAAACAAAGCTTGCAAATGCAACAAATATATACATATACAAATGTATATATATATATATACTATATAATATACAACTTTCTACCATCAAAGATAATATATGCTTGGTATACTAGCAACAACTTGATTGCTTTCCTTAAATTCACTCATCATTATTGTCATCATAAAACAACAAGATGAATGCTACATTTTGAAATATGGTCAGAAAAACAATATCAAGAAAGCAAATGAACATGAAATTGAATACAAAAAAAAATCTAAGGCTGTGGTACAAAGCTGCAAGACATTATGAAAGTACAGCATGCATAAACTTATTTTTATTCTAACCTGAATCCCTCAATTTGGATTGTCTTTGAACACTGGAATGTTCTGGTCCCATTGCTCCTTTACTCTGTGTCCTACTTTGAGAAATCATTCTTCTAATCTTGACCAAATGTCATTAAAAATTGCATCTTTCAAGATGTCTAATAAGTTGGCTAAAAATCAAGAATATATACTAGATGTCAAGTTAGTTAATGAAGTCATAACATTGATTACTATTGTAAAATGACATTTTTACCTTTCTGTGCCCCTCTTGTTTCTATTTGATAGTCTAACTTTTACTTTGTCACCACTACTCAGCCATCTAAAAATCTTTCCCACAACATAACCACTGCATTTAAATAACACTGGTCTACTCTTTTAACCCTATTTTCACAAAGTAACTGGCGATGTGTAGAAGTATTGCCTGGCTAATAAATTCAAACTCACTGAACAACAAATTCCACAATCTAGAATACTTGGTGCCGAAATAACTACATATCTTATTTCTCCTGAGTTACTATTGCTAAGTGCCTATCACTTCTTTGGTATCCAATTTCTGCTTAGAGTAGCCCTTGTGTATATTGGGTGAGGGAGAAGGCTGTATATTTTCATTGTAAAAACTCGATTGGTTGTTTAATCACAAATGATTGTTTAGTGTTAAATATTCTGCAGTTTTTCAATCAAAGTTTGCTAAAGAAGATTTTTCAATCCACATGACAAGGTTCTTCCAAGTCTTTCAGCAACATTCAATCCAAATTCTCACTTCTGTAATCCTCTCTTCACAAAACGTCCTCAAAAATCCATGCACTCAACTTCAATCAAAAAGATTAGATGTTGCCACCTTTATGAAATACAAGGACCGTATTTTAATGTTGTAATTCAAACAATTTCTCAGTTAATACAGTTTAGTTATCCTTCTTGGCTTTTGATCCTATTTATATGCCTACCTTATTCTCCCTTTGGAGTATTTTTATCTTTGGTTTCAGGTATTTTTACTATTAAAGCTTCCTTTAAACATTTGAAGTAAGAAATTGTTCCATACAAATTTACACACAGAAAAAAAAATTCAATGGTTTTGTGAGCAACAGTGATCTTAAGTTCAATCATCTTTCCATAGACTGGTTGTTGATAAACAAATAAATCAAAAGGCTTGACATGCAAAATGAGTACTTAGGGAATCAAAATGAGTAGCTTGCATCTTACCTTTCTTCTAAACATCCAACGAGATGACATGCAGCCAGATTAACATCTCCAAGCTAATGTTTCCATCAATGTGTATACCAGTACTGGTTATTTGAGGCACCTTTCTAGATAGAACATTAAGGGAATTAAAGTAAAGTTGGGGATCCTCGACGACGCTACAAATTTTCCATTCTGCTTGGAAACTGAAATAACCAGTGGTGAAATTATATGACAGCTTAACTTGTCTTCGCCTGTCTTGAAAAGTGACATGTGACATCTGATGTAAATATGTTAGCAAACGATACCACTTCCCACTGTTCTTTTTTTTGTTGATCACAAAGAATGGTGGTTTTTGTTTTGAAACTCATGGCTACACAGGGATCAGCTGATGTCTGCAACACGAAAAAAGTCGGAAGCAGTCCACTGGCAATGAAGAAAACCCACAAAATTCTTCGATTTGCGTTATTTGTTTCGGTAATAATCTGTTTGCCTGTCCGTCTGCTGAACTTTAGTTATTTCATATTCAGAAGCCATTTATTGCAATATATATTATACTTGTAATTGCAGTTTCAGGATATTGTCCATTTATACCGGGTATTCATAAACTACAGTTTCAATCCATCCTCGTGTTACAACGAAGATCGTCATGATGACAGCACCATCTTGAATATACCAAAGATGCTTGATTAATTCGTACCGGAAGGGAAACGGTGCTCTTAAAGTCATGTCTTTAAATAATCTGGTGGGAGCTTATTGATAATCTACCGACCCAATCCAGGAGACCAACACGATGGACGCCACCCTTCAAATGCAGCAGAAGCTGCCTTCTGGTATGCAACAGCAAATGATTCTACTGATGTTGAAATTACTTTTTTCCTACTCAACTTACTGAAATTAATCAAGCGAAAACCATAGCCCAATAAATGGACTCCACGGACAACAAGTAGATTAAATTTAACGATGCCTGGGCCAGGTACAACTAAATGGTAAACCTCACGTCATCGCAAGGG
The DNA here is from genome assembly GCA_003991215.1 of Morbakka virulenta. Lineage (NCBI taxonomy): Eukaryota > Metazoa > Cnidaria > Cubozoa > Carybdeida > Carukiidae > Morbakka > Morbakka virulenta. Next base: position 2,895,199 of record RDPX01000006.1, on the reverse strand, counting down.
ATTAGGACTTAGCTTCAATCTGCTTGCAACCATTCTGTGAATAAAATGGTCCTTAACTCTGCGGGCTATAAAATGTGAACAGTGCTACCGAGGGACAGCTGTTAAGCTACATTAAGTCATTAGCTGTCAAGATATAAATCCTGAAGTTTATCATCAAGTGTCGTTCGCGATGAGACAGTGACGATGAAAAGATTACAAGTTTCATTGCTCTGTTAAAATCGAAAGCAATGTTATTTGACTTCAGACGGAGATATAATTGCACCCAATCCCACAGCAGAAAACACGTATTCCGAGAAAATGATGAAGCGCAAACTTATATCTGGCCACTATAATACTTCCCATCAAAATAGCGTTTTGTCGAAGGTTGCTATCCTGAAAGCCTTGGCAAAAGCCATTAAATGCCTCTTGACATTTGAAATACTAGCACGAGCCACATCGCATTTGTATCTCGATGTTCAAGTACCTAGTGCAGGAACATCGAAAAATCTGACTACCAAAGAAAGAAGGCTGCTGTGTGGAATCCTCTGAACACTGGTCATAGAGCTAAGGAAGACCACACAGAAATTATAGGACACCACACAAAAATTTCATGGCTGTGGCCGACAGTGTCATCCCAATGGAGGTCAACAATCTCAAATCCAAAACATAAAATATCACCTTTGCGCTTCATACAGTCATCTTGGCTCTGTTTGCCGCATCCCTAGCTTGTCCAGCGCCATAGGAAAACCAGCTAATGAGGAAGCTTCTTTCATCTTAATTATTAGCTCACCGCCACCATTATGGTAGAAAGAGGTCTACCTCATGGTACATGGTTAAACAGCACATTCATTGTTGATAAACCGGAACCCACCCCTCTCCTTGAAGTTACCGCTTCTGTAAACTATACCATACATAGCAGGTAGGATATAATGTAACGTCCACCGTTACTAGAAAAACAATAGGCATCTGAGCCATTGCTAGAATTCTTTGCATACCGGAAATACAAACTACAGCCTTGTGACATTCACACCATCACTTTTGTAGCGTCAGCAGTAAGAATCGTATAATCAAAGGTGTCCTAAGTTAACATTATTTTCCTGGAAATCACAACGACAACAGAGCTACATTATATATGTCAAACCCTCAGTCTTATACAGTTGACTACAACTGTTGAAACAATGTCTGGTGAGCCCTTAAACATATATTTTATCAAATATAACTCGTCGCTTTCCATTAACCAATTCCAGTCCCAGACCACCCAAAAGAACCTCGCAGAGCATAGTTAGATACAAAAGCATCCTTTGGAATGGTAAGAACTGTGCCAGCAGGTACTCCGAGCACCTGGTGCTCAAGAATGTCAACTGTTCCTAAAAAAATATGGAAGCCCATGTCAAAAAAATTGATCTCCAATGCTTGAATGCTCTAATCGACAGGGAAACCCACCGTACATCATTGCCATTCAACATCTTTAGTATCATTCGGAAAGGAAACTTTCAGCTACTGCTGGTGATCCCACCACTTTCACCGAGTAGAATAGCTACAGATACCTAGGCGCCACTTAAGGATTTCATGCCTCCAATGATGGATATACCAAAATATTCGATGACATAACTTCAGCTTCCCTCGTGTAGTCCCCTGTGTTAATGATTCATTGTGATGGAATGAAGACGCAGCTGTCTCATTCTGGCTTACAATTTAGAACAAAAGTCCCAATCATGCAATTGTATTTTATCACGAGAAGTTAATTCTATTGAAGACAAAGTCTAGTTTGTCGGGATTGATGTTTCTTCCACCGGGTTTCTATCACCTCGTAACATTTTTAGTATTAGGACGTGGAACGCATGGGTCAATCAAGTGTCCTCCGCATTGGTTCAGGCTCCTACTCCCACATTGATTTTTGTTAATTTTCAATGGAAGCGAACTTCTAATTGCCGCCAGAGAAACACAGCTTTGTTTATCAACACTTGCCCATAACACCTAAATACCTAGAATATCTATCTATCTATCTATCTATCTATCTATCTATCCCTCCATCTATCTATCTATCTATCTATCTGTCCATCTTATCTATCTATATATCTATCTATATCTAAGGAAACATTGGAGGCCTATTTTCGTTAGCCAATTAAATTCTATAGAAAACCAGAGATGATCTCAAAATCTAACATACGACTAACATACTTGGCAACAGATCGGAACAACAGTGGGCTAGCTTTTACTCTCCCCCAAAAGCAATACAGCAGTCCTTTGAATGATGACTCTTTATATGGACAGGTCAACTGACAAATCACATACGCTGGGTCCCGTTTTACCACATCCACAAAGTCTTCACATCCCTATCGAAGGAGGGGAAGGGCNATCTATCCCTCCATCTATCTATCTATCTATCTGTCCATCTTATCTATCTTATCTATCTATATATCTATCTATATCTAAGGAAACATTGGAGGCCTATTTTCGTTAGCCAATTAAATTCTATAGAAAAGCAGAGATGATCTCAAAATCTAACATACGACTAACATACTTGGCAACAGATCGGAACAACAGTGGGCTAGCTTTTACTCTCCCCCAAAAGCAATACAGCAGTCCTTTGAATGATGACTCTTTATATGGACAGGTCAACTGACAAATCACATACGCTGGGTCCCGTTTTACCACATCCACAAAGTCTTCACATCCCTATCGAAGGAGGGGAAGGGCGGGGTTAACATTACTCCTCTCACTAAATAGTTGCAGAATGTTCATCTTGAAATAGTTTAATTTGATGGTTGCAGCCGACCAATCATCTTTAGTTTTGCATTTTCAACAATCGCAACTTTGATGATAAAAAAATTCTAGTCATGAGAGATAACACATCATTTCAAATCAATTGCTATTCCAGGCGCGAAGAACTGTGGGGTTATGTCATTTCGATCATTACAGAATCAGGAACTGGTACCTTAAGTACAACTGAGGATTAGGTAGAACCTGCTCTTTTAGCTGCAATACGGAGGGAGTACGAACATTTGCTATCGTATTGGAGAAAATTCAAGAAACGCAGTTCATATACAAAGTATAGAGACGTTGTCCAAATGTTAAGTAAGGTTTCCCGGATATCTGATTTCATGGGACAATCCTGAAGAATAAGAGACGACTTTTACGCTATTGACAATTTCGCATTCGTTGAAAGTTGGGTGTTGATTTCAGTCCTTACGTCGCTGCATTTTTGATGAACTGCATGTTTAATAGCAGGGTGTAACGAATATGAAATAAATTGTCAGGCAATGACTTTTTTTACCTTGAATTAGCGCACAACTGCAGAACTAAAAACAATCGTCTATCCTAGCCAATACCCTCCCAATAGCCCTTTTAACAACCAGTTATAGATTCATGCCATGCGGTTGGTCGATGTATCGCTATCTTTGTTGACAAATTCACAGGCTGGATTCAAGTGGCTTCCACACACGAGGATACAAAAGCAAAAACTATATACAATATTCTGCGCACATATTTGGTCAGTGTACAGCAAAAAGTGACTGTGACGGGGAACCCCCAAATAATTCATTCGAATTAACAAGATTTCCGCCTAATTTAAGTGTGCAGCATTACTTTCCATCCACCTACTACCACAAAGTAGTGAACGTACTGAAGCTGCAGTACAACACATGAAAGGAATGCCTACTATCAATGTCAGTCTAAGTGGATCAGTGGATAACGAATTTATCACTATGACCTTCCTATTACATGTAAATACAACCGCTTCTGATATTTTGCGATTCACCTTCCGAGTTACTATTTGGTCAATAATTTTCTAGGAGTTGTTCGACCTTGCCGAGATGAGAGTAGGAGAAAATACGTCACGACCACCCTGAAAAACAATGTCATCAGACAAGTCCCTTGGGGCCCTTTCTGCTGGAACCATCATGAAGAGTCTACCACAACGTCAATATCAAGTGTTGATGGACGTGGGTATCACTACTACATTATGCGACTTTTCCTCCCCAAAATTTAAAACAATCCTTATGCCTCAGATCTAACACCTCCTTTACCTAAAGAAATTTCACCTCTTGTACCACCGGCACCGACTCAATTACCGTCAATTCTACCTCCGTCAAACACACGGACGCTCGTCACTGAGAGAAATGTTATACCCGATCTATTTACCGTCAATACAGAAAGCGTGACAGCCCCTAGTAAAACACTGACAAGGTCAATACGCAGGAAAACGCTTACCTATTCCTTGACCATGACTTGGCTTGATGAATTTTAAAAAAACCATTTTTTGTTGGTGAAAAAAGGCGTTTTCTCAGTCCTTACGGAGTTACTGGTTGTACACATACAAAAGATATAGCTATGGTATTATGGTATTATACTGATACCTATCTGGTTAGCAGAGACAACACCGTCTTTTATCTTCCTTTACTTAACATTATAATGCGATAAAATCACAAGACATTGCAATATTCGAGACATTCCAGCAAACTACAAAGATGATTTCATGAAATCAGAATTCACTGTGGAAAAGACCATCAAAATAGCATATTGAATTGAATCAGCACAACATCAAAAGTACAATGTTTGAAGAAAGAGCTTCACAAATTCTTGAAAATGCCGACACTGACCAAGTCAACAAATTTCATACAAAATGAGAAATTTTAACGGTACAACACTCAACATGCAGAAATATTTCCAAGCAAGCCTCACAACAAACCTACAATAGCTAAACCATGCGGTCGATAAGATGCCAAAGTACTCCTTCCACTGTAGTCTGCCACAAGTGTAGCCCACCTCGCCATTTTGCACAATCTAACGTACAAAACAACTAAAATAAAGCTTGTAGCTTAAATGGGACTAAAAGTATCTACAAAATAGGCTTGTCTGGTCATGTTCATTAAAAACTAAATTACTTTGCCCGTGTGCGACTATGTAATACCACCCAAATTAGGAACTGCTGCCATGCTATTAGTGTTTACAGGTTATCAAAACTAAATGTTTGTCAAGTGGTGATTCCGTTATACATCTTATACTTAGTTGTAAGCCCTCTGGCAAGTGGCAAAAAGCAAATATGATATGATAAGGGGTGTGGCGCAATGATCAAACGAACAAAAATAAGGAAAAGGACTATTTTTCCTGTATCCACCTCCAACGACCCACTCCTTTTACGTCTTTAGAAACGGCCGAGTTCGAAGAGCATCTAGTGTAAAATAACTTGGTATTAAATATTAATTACCTTTGCGCTTTGCAGGTAAGAAATACTCAAATGCTCACAGCGTTTCTCAAACCAAATTCGGGCCTTGCTAATTTTCAGAAGAGTAATCATCAATTAAGATGATGAGAAAAGGCAGAGGAAAATCTTTGGTTAATCTCTCTCTTCCATTAAACAGTTTCCAACGATCCCAATAGACATTACTTATATTCTGAAGTACGATTTTTCCCAAACCGAAAGTAACTTATTGAAAATGGCCGGCTTTTGGGTCAAGGAAAGGATTTGCAGCCACTACTGTCGCCCAGGATTAAATGGCAGCTGCTGAGATGGTTCTTACTCTCTATATATTTAAAATATCGAGGAATTAATCCGCATCCTATTACAAGCTCCACTTTAGGGTTTAGTCACCATGACTGTAGATTAGCACGGGTGTATGTTTCATCCATGCCAAAGGTATTACAGCTATAAGTTTAAGAGCTTTATCATGTCACAAGTTATAAGCTTTTTGACATGATAAAGGTCTTTTTATCTACAAATCTATAAAGAATAGAATTTTCAAGATATACGAGTGACCTTCAAACTGAGCGAATTTTCACAATTAAGCTAGTCTTGAGCAAAATAGAGCAAAACGAGTAGAATGCTCGTTAACAGATCTTAGTCAAATGCAAACTTTTAGCACGGTCTTCCCTTAATTAAAAACACCTTGCACAAACTTTCTCAATCTCAACTTCTTCCATAGGTATTTTACCCCAACGTCATCGCCAGCAGGGAAAAACACACATAGGCACAAGCCCAGACTATTACCCTCGAAATTGCAATTTTCCTTTTACAGAGCAGAATGGTGGTACAACTAAGTTTTTCGATCTTCGCACTTGTTTGTAGCAGTGTAATGGCACGCAGATTTGCATTAATCACACCAGTGGTATAAAAAGTCAAAATAGCAAAAATTGTGTGTGAAATGTAGGGGAAAAATATCTCATTACGGATCCGAGGCCCAAGCTTACTAATAAATTTAAGACCAACATTGTATGGGTCTGACAGCCATTCAAGGTTTAAAAAGCGGAAATGAAAATACACTGGTTGATGTGCTTCATTAAGTGCCAAGATTGTGTATCAGAACGTCATATTATGAACATAAGCAACGTTTAAGATTTAGTTACAAACGTAAGACTATGATCGGCAGACTAAGTAGAATGCAAAGAGATGATGTTTTAAAGATTAAAGTCAAGGGTCAAGAAGAGAATGTGCACACCAATACGACTTTGTCAGATGTAGCGACGATAGGTTAAAAGTGACCGAGACGCTGGCGTAAAAGCGTATGGGAAACCCTACATCGAGTGAGGGGTGGGGGCAAAATTCTATACAAATGAACAAGATTTATTTCGTCTGTTAGTAGGTTCTCTTAATACAAAAAAGTATTAGTCGAATGCTACCAAAACAATTGTCAACTTGACATAAAGTACCTCTCACTTCTTCTACTATCTATCCATGCATGTAAGAGTAGAAAACTATAATATGAAAAACAAATTGACGAAAAGAAAAGAAAAGAAAGGAAAGAAAGAAAGAAAGAAGGCAATAAAATGGACAGGATGACATTAACAGAAACTAAGGAAAGCAAAAATAACTTTTTTTAGCACCTTCAACGTGGTGCTTCAAAATTAACAGATTACACTTTTCTATTTATTAGACTGCTTTTAATCAGTAAACCTTGAATGACTGCTATCCAATGCTTAATACAACAGGGGGTCTACATAACTGAGAATATGGGGTTAATTTTGAAAATCAATAAGCGAGGTGGTCCTATTTAATAACGGGGTTGGAATTCTTACAAAACCAGCTCATTTTCCTTTACTTAAAATGAAAAGTGTGTTTTTTGCTACAAAAAAAAACCCATACAAACCTATTCAACACCAATAGACTCATAAATAGTCTAACGGTAATCAACTCAACAATGCCCTAATAAAAATGCCTTCAGGAGAGGTCTCCCTGTTCAGCAGTGAAACAGGATACGTACCCCCCAGTCATGGCTCTCAATGACATGTTGGGCAAGGCCTGTAGTGTAGTAAGCCATGGGCAATTGGTAAAACCTTGTACAAATAACACTGTCGTTTGTTCTTTATGCATAGAAATAAAACTGGAATTTTGCCAATGTGGGATGGAATCAACTTTGCAATGCATTGCAGAACATCTGACGTAGGCACAAAGGATGAACCCACAGGCACAAGCACAAGCCCATAAACAAGGCTCCTCCACTCTTAAACCAACTGTGGTCCTCTTCAGTACCAGAGCGGCAAAAGACAATATTAAGCACTTCACCACACAGAAACATTAACTCTTGTACTTTCTGTCGTTGTCGCAACAAGGAACTCCCATACAATTTTCAGAATTAAATGTCAAAATAGCTGATTATATTTTCCCTCTCTTTTTTTTCGAGAGGTTCCTCGCGCGACATTGTGCAAGGGGGATAGAATGATAGAACTACGTGGTGAGATTTGCCAAAGTAAATAAAGACCACAATGCGAAATTCAAATAAAGAACAGTTCTTGCTTATAACTTCTCACAAATATACATCACATCAATCTTTTTGTCTTCAAAATAAGGTCGTGCTCGATACTCAGCTACATCTACTTGAGTGGATGCCTAAATTTCTTGCCTGCGAAGACTGCATCTTTTCCAAGCTCTTCTTCAATTCTATAACAAAATGGCATAAAACAGTAGTGATGTACTTAAAATACGTCATTTTCAAAAATACAACTAAGAAGTAAAACAAAATATCAGAGGGCATTCAAGCCTGGCAACTCCGCCATGGCCGTTCCCAAGCCCGGATGAGAAAGGAGGGTTGGCCAAGGAGTCAATCACCACTTTCTGTAAAACAACCACCGATTACGGAAACTTGGACAGCAAACAAAACTACCTATGGTCACAGAACCATGTCGTGTGAAATACCTGAAGATAAGGACCTCAGATGGGAAGACACGCATATGACGGCTGGAGGTGAAAGCCTAAGGGAAATCTTCAACCGGAGAACGACATGCATGAGATCACTTCTAACACCAAAAAGATACATCTAGGCAGGATGTTGGAATGTAAGAACCATGTACACCACCGGGAAAACTGCAATAATATCAAGGGAAATGAGGAAATACCATCTGGTGATACTAGGCATAAGCGAAGCAAGATGGCCTGCTTTCGGAAAAGTGAAGGTTAACACTGGAGAGTCTGTACTGTATTCTGGGTCAGATGAACAACATCATATAGGTGTAGGAATCATGTTGAGCCCTCAGGCTAGGAAATGCCTAATCAAGTGGAATCCAGTGAATGAAAGGATCACTAGTGCTGGATTCAACTCAAAATATGTAAAAGCCACCATTAATCAGATCTACAGCCCTACAAGTGATGCAGATGAAGAGGAGAAGGATGATTTCTACGAACAACTGCAGAAATAGATTGAGTCAACACCGAAGCATGACATGCTGATCGTTATGGGAGACGGAAATGCCGAAGTGGGTTGTAACAACAAAAACCATGAGAAAGGCTTAGGCATCATGAATGAAAATGGTGAAAGGCTTGTCGAGTTATGTGAAGAAAATGACCTAGTGATTGGAGGCACATGCTCCAAACACAAAAACATTCACAAAAACACATGGACTTCACCAAACAACAGAGACAAAAGCCAAATTGATCACTTCATCATCAATGGCAGATACAGGTCTCTCGCTGATGTACGACCTATGAGGGGTGCAGATCCTGGAACTGGCCATAACCTTGTGGTCGGCAAAGTGAAGCTTAGGCTTTCAAGACACAAACCCAAGAACACCAGCAGAAGGGCAACATTCAACACTGTACTTCTGAAAGTTGTTTTAGAAAGAATCAGGAAAGAAGGAGAAGAAAAACTGAGAAACGAGCAGGCAGCATATAGAAAAGGACACGGGACAGCTGAGCAAATTTTCATACTTTGAAATATTGTCGAACAGTGCATTGAGTGGCAAGCATCACTGTACATTAACTTTATTGACTCCGTAAAGCTTTTCATAGCATCGACAGAGAGAAACTGCAAGATTCTGAAGTTCTATGGAGTTCCACATCTCTTCATAGGGATCATAAAGTAAATGTACAGAGGAAGTAGTAGATGCGTCATTAACAACGGGCAGACGTCAGAGTGGTTCTCTGTAAAAACTGGAATTCGACAAGGCTGTGTGATGTCAGGCTTTCTCTTCATTATTGCTATAGATTGGATCATCAGGAAAGCAACAACGGCAAAGAAAACAAGAATAAGATGGGCGTTTACCACCCAGCTTCATGACTTTGACTGTGCTGACGATATCGCCCTCCTTTCCAGTAAGCACCAACATGTGCAGGAAAAAACTGAAAAGCTATGTAAATATGCTGAAAACAACGGTCTCAAAATCAACACAGACAAGACTGTTGAGACTATATCATAAGGAAAAGCGCCCAATCGAGATCAAGGGCCGAAGACATGGATACCTTCACACACCTCGGTGCTGTAATAAACAAAACAGGAGGATCCACTGAAGATATCACAAAGGCCAAGTCCAGAAAGAAATGCGTTTGCCATGCTTAACCCACTCTGGAAATCAAACCAATACGGTAGTAAGGCCAAGATTCGAATGTAAAAAACAGCAACGTAATGTCCGTGCTACTCTATGGAGGAGAGATGTGGAAATAAATTGAAAATGGTGTCACTAGATTGCAAATATTTCAGAGAAAATGTCTGAAAAGGATTCTCCACATCTTCTGGCCCACAAAAATCACAAACAAAGAGTTCTACCTTAGGACGCAGGTAGTCCAGCAGGAGAGATCATAGGTGTACGAGATGGAGATGGGTAGGACATACTCTGAGAAAGCCACAAAATGATAGTTGCAAAGTAACCTTAACATGGACGACACTAGAGGAAAAAAAAAAGAGCGGACGCCCGCGAACAACAGGGCGGAGGAGTGTGGAAGCAGAAAGAAATGACCTGGGACGGCAAGCATGGTACAAAGTTAGGAACATAGCAGAGAGAGATGGTGGATGCTGGGAAGAGAGGGGGGAGAGAAAGGGGGGCAGAGAGGGGGCAG
>RDPX01000006.1:2870901-2881340 GCA_003991215.1 Morbakka virulenta | reverse complement strand
GGAGGGAAAGGGAAAGGAGGAGGGAAAGGGAAAGGAGGAGGGAAAGGGAAAGGAGGAGGGAAAGGGAAAGGAGGAGGGAAAGGGAAAGGAGGAGGGAAAGGGAAAGGAGGAGGAAAAGAGAAAGGGGAAGGAAGGGAGAGGTAGAGGGAAATGTGAATCAATTTGTGACAGTGTTTCCATTCTGTACACCACCATCGCTTCGAGCACCATGGACTGATGCACTTTTTTAAAATAAACCCGTCACTTGTACTGGTGTGTTGTTCAGCATGACTGCAACCTTTAATGGCGAATCAAGCATATATCCCCATTTTTGCTTCTCTGTCGCTCCTGGTATCGACTTAAGAAGTTTAAAGTAACACTTACAGTGATCTGGTTTAGCTACTAAACTACCCAGGAAACAGCATAAAGCAAAGGCTTGAGCTGTAATGCTACCCTATTTCTAAATCAAAATGTTTCCTATTTCACCAAGATAATAGCAAACACCCCCTACGCTATTTCATCTTTCCGCCTTTGACTCTTGTTTTCTTTTCGTAGTTTTTGTTAGAATGCAATTTACCATGCCCATCTGAAACTAGATTTCTGACGCAGATTAAAGAAGGAATTTGGCATCTATTCTTACCTCCTGCCTGGCAGTCCCGGAACTTCACTGCTCTAAGCGAATTGACAAATTTCACACAATTTAGTATTTTTTGTAGTGGGTTTTGCAAGACCGAATCATTTCCTCAGAATATTTTTTGCTAGGGCTGTATGGGTCTTTCATTCCTTAATATTTTCCATGATCACTGGTGTTCTTTTTTCCCTTCATTACAAAAGCAAAATACAGCATGTAGTGCTATAAACCAACCCAATGAAGTCAACTCACTCTTACAGAGCTCGTGGTATTCTGAATCTATAAAAACCATGTCATCCATATCCCCTTGTCTACCCTCTTAATTCTTCCAGCTTTTCTTTGTCTCTGTTCAATCTACTAAATGTTTTCTTAAACCCTAAAAACATTTATCCTACGTACTCTGCAAGTTCTAATTTCTGTTCTTTTATGACCGTGAAGACTTGGGATTCTTCAGCTATGGAGGATTTTGAAGTTAAATCTATCGTAAAGCTCGTGACCAGTTGTATACCTCATCAATCATGGCACTTCCTAAGTTTGCGACCTAATTTTTTTGTTCAAATGGCAGGCTCTAGTTCACACAAGATTAACGTAAAAGGCTTAAGATATTGCAAAATCTTAGTGGGCAAAAACATCCGCTTGGAGGTGCCTGATGTCAATAGTACTTACGCCTGAATTGACTCCGTGACCGAACCAATCTGGTTTACCTTCAAAAGCAAACAGTTGCATGCTTTCTTCTCGATTGCGTTCTGGATTCTGTTTGGTAAAAGAGAAAAATGTACAAGTGGGAAAAGACTTTATCGTTTTAATTTATTCCTGAAGTTTCTTTATTTTTATAGCCCATTTCAACAAGCAAAACAGCAAATATACAAAACCAAGGGGATAAGAGTTGCTGTAAAATTAACTAAATTGAAAACAGATTAAAAAAACCCCGGATTTCTCCTTCTTCTGAGTTCCTTATTCTTTCAGGACGTTGGAGATCATGGTCTTCCATCTCTTTCTCTCTTTTGTCAGTGCTAAAATTTCACAGTCACTCCTTGAATTGGAGATCCTTGTTTTAGCTGGTAATGAATTTCAGTCTGTCTTCCTCTACTTTTCTTTCCTTCAATCTTCTCTGTTAACACCAAGTTTTCCATTCCTTCACATCTTATAAAATGACCCAGAAACTGCAGTTGTCTTTTTCTAATTACCTTTATCAACTTTCCTTTCATTATCTCTAATGCCACTTCATTGCTCACTTTGTCAGTCCAAGATATTCTTAGAATTCTTCTCAGGAACCACATTTCCACTGCTTCCATTGGTTTCTTCATGCTTTCATTGATAGTCCAAGCATCACACCCATAAAGCAAAACAGACCACACATAACATTTTAGGACTCGAATTTTGGACGGATCAGCATTCAAGAAAAATCAGCGTAAATGAAAGAAACAAATAAGCGCGTATTAAAGAAACAAATTAGCATACACTAACAAAATAATTTTTTTGAATATACCTTTTTGGGTTTGTCACTGTCAAGTCATCTCTGAAAAAAACCCAGAAAACTGAATAAATTAAACGTTTAACAAACATAATAAAATCTGTAGGTTAATGAGTGTAACATGCTCGTAAATCTGTCATTTACCTCCTACGTCACAACATGATGCCACCGCACCTGTCAGAAACTGGCGTTATTTCTTGCGAAACCCAAATTCCATTTCCAATGCTCATTTTTATTTCACAGGAAATACATTTTAAACATATATAGGTGCAACCCTTTACATCTTAAATGCGAATCGCAAAGTCATCGCACACAAAGTGCATGCTTTATTGAACCAGAAGTATCTAGCACCTTGCAAAAAAAAAGCAGCACCAGGCTAGCATGAAAATCATGCCCCAAGATTGTTCCGTGTAAATTGGTTTTTCAATCCAACCATAAGCAAGACTTTGTAACTCAGGGACGTTGTTGTCCGGTGTATATACCGAACATTTGTTGACGACAAAAATCCTTATTTTTCCCTATACTCAAATTAAAAGCGACCCGAAGTTTTCAAAACATATACCGTTTTTTCATGAATAAGCTTCCTATATTAGTAGCCACCATTGTTGTAACTTTAAAGAGATTAAAGAGATCATTATTACGTTCAGGTTACTTTAGTTTTATGCACAGGTCAATACTAGCTTAAACATTGTCATCTATAATGCTACTGTAAGCTATCAAAACCCTTCAATCCAAACTTAATCTCTGACGATGGACTTGAAAAATGTCAAAACAATTTAGTGTGTATAAAAAATTCCCTCAATACAAATACCATTGATAGTCTTTCTTAAAATTATTTAACGAGTTAATGGCTTAATGTTCCTGTTTGCGATATAATATCACTGGGCAGCCTGCATACCGTTTATTAACCTGGCCAACATAAGTTCACACAGAAGTTTTCCTAGCAAAATTTTCCTGATTCGTTAAATGAATTGGGTTAAAAGGTGTTATCTTTTAACAAACGCAGCTGCCGTTGAAGTTTCTCAAAACCGGCGGCAAATGGTTTATCCTGATTAAAACATTGCATGCAAGAATCCTCTGACCCGTTTAGGTAAAGCCCAAACTTCCGAGCGACCTTTCGATGATACCTTACCCCAGTTTATTCCAACCGCCCATAATCCACCATTTTTTTTCTAGGTGAAGGCTTCAAATTTCTCTGTTCAGTATATTTTTGCGTACCACTGGCTAATCAATCATAAAGTTCTGCTACCAGTCCTTAAAGTTCATTCTACAATGGACCTGACCCTTATTTATAGTTCATACATCCCGCAGTAATCAATAAATAACGTTTGATGCCTTAACGAGACTGTGAACTTGTTCTGCGTGTGCAAATCAAATGCATAACATGCAACAAAACGACATGCGAATTAAAGTTGTTAACAGAGTTTTAACCCAATCAAAAGTGAGCACGCACACACACACAAATAGAGAGAGAAAGAGAGAAAGAGAGAGAGAAAGAAGAGAAAGAAGAGAGAGAGAGAAAGAGAGAGAAAGAAGAGAAAGAAGAGAGAGAAAGAGAGAGAAAGAGAGAGAGAGAGAGAGAGAGAGAGAGAGAGAGAGAAAGAGAGAAAGAAAGAAAGAAAGAAAGAAAGAGAGAGAGAAAGAAAGGGAGAGGAGGGAGAGACAGACGCACACACAGACACNGCAAATCAAATGCATAACATGCAACAAAACGACATGCGAATTAAAGTTGTTAACAGAGTTTTAACCCAATCAAAAGTGAGCACGCACACACACACAAATAGAGAGAGAAAGAGAGAAAGAGAGAGAGAAAGAAGAGAAAGAAGAGAGAGAGAAAGAGAAAGAAGAGAGAGAGAAAGAGAGAGAAAGAGAGAGAAAGAGAGAGAAAGAAGAGAAAGAAGAGGGAGAGAGAGAGAGAGAGAAAGAGAGAAAGAAAGAAAGAAAGAAAGAAAGAAAGAAAGAAAGAAAGAAAGAGAGAGAGAAAGGGAGAGGAGGGAGAGGAGGGAGAGACAGACGCACACACAGACACACAAAAGAAAGGAAACTTCTTGTTGTTAAGCCTAATTATAAAAGATGAGCAGCACATGCTGCATCTGTTACCAAAAAAGTTGTAAAATGTAACATTGGAGCTCAAAATGCATTTCGAAATCTGAGCCAAATTTTCTTATGTAGGGTCGGCGAGAACCACTTATTCAAGAAAATACAGTATTTCTGATTTCCAGATATTAAGCTGTTGTCGCTAGAAGTGCCGGACGTTATCAGTTCCTGATTACCAACAGACAAGAGTCTATTAAGATAAATGTCTTCAATGTTTACTTTTAATAGCTAAAACACCACAGGGTGCCATTAAGAATGAGGTGGATGTATTTTTTATCATCAAGAAAATGTTAAAACACTAATTTAAGCTGTGACTGGCTTTTAGGAAGGAAAATTCCTGTATAACATCACACCTCAGCTTAAACCTTACGATATGGTAATTCTGTTAGTGGCTACCACTTACTTGTTATACCATTTTACAAAAGTCGAAGTGCACTATTAATAGCAATGAAAACAGGAAAGGCAACTAAAACAGCTCAATGCAATAAAACGGCTCCCTTTTTATAAAACTAACTGGAAATAGAAAGATGATGATTAATTTCTCACCCAACTATCTGTATGTCGACAGCACTGGTGATAGCAGTCCATGCTTCCCAATGATCTTGATCGTATGGGTCCTCAATGGAAACAACTTAAAAGAGAATGTTCAAACAATAAATAAAAAAGTGCAATGGTTAGAAACGGTGATACCTATGTAAAGGTGCAGCACCGTTATCGAAATGTGGTCCTTGTCTTCAAAAATAATAGCACAAATAGTTGGTTTTTGCTTTGAAGAATTGGTTTTGAACTATTCAAATGGTTGTAATAACTCAAATATCTATGTGCTAAATACGTGGCAGAGCACAGCACCAAATACTTAACTTCTTTATTGCTTTTTTCCTGAAGACTTTGCTGTGAGGAACCGATGACCTATCTATTGGCGAAAATATGATATTTAGTTAAGTGTTTGCTGAACTCGAGTTATCTGCAGCATTTCAATCTTATCTGGGTAATTTTCTAATCTATAAAACCAAACGTACGAATGTACAATCAGCAACATTCAACTTAGTGGGCAGGTAAAAATGATGACCAATAACGTTGACTCCATCCCGCGTAACGTATATGTTTCTACTTTTCCAAAAGCTGCATTGCTTTAATATTAAACTAAGCGCAGGCCAAAAATGACAATTGGCACCGGAAAAGCAATACATTAAAATGGTAAAATTGAAGATACACTACGGCAAGAATCACCGAACAACTATGATAACTTATTCGAACTGAAACATTTACCCGAAAATGACGGGCTAGATGTACCACAGCAAAAAACGTTATAATTTAAGATCAGAAACCAAACCCAAAAAGCCAAAGAAATACAATGAGTGGCATTTTCGTACACCAGGAGGTAAATAGAAATTGGCGGGTCCCTCTAATAAGCTGCACAGAAAAAAAAAAGTTGTAAAAGTTAGCGGTGTAGGTTCTCATATAATCAAGATAAAATTAACAACTTTTCTATTTGTACGACCCCAAAACAAGTTCTTTACTGAGAAAATGAAGTTGGTGCATTAAATGAGTTTGGTTTTGGGGGGCTTTTTCCGAATGTTTCAAATAAGCGCTCTAATAAGTGTGGCCCTCGATTAAGCGCTGCACCCAGAGCGCTAAAAATTGAACGAAATACCTTATTCCATAAGTATGTGCTTTAATTTAATAATTAAAT
Source organism: Morbakka virulenta (assembly GCA_003991215.1). Classification (NCBI taxonomy): domain Eukaryota; kingdom Metazoa; phylum Cnidaria; class Cubozoa; order Carybdeida; family Carukiidae; genus Morbakka; species Morbakka virulenta. The sequence continues at coordinate 2,875,466 of RDPX01000006.1, read as the reverse complement.
TTAATAGTGACGGTACCTTACTTTATTATCATTTGAAAAAAAGGAATAGAGAAAACAGGTCGCTTTTGTGACTGGCTGTTTTAAACAAAAAATTGTTTGGTATCGACTACTGGTAACTGGAAATCCCAACACAAGTGCGCCAGCGGTTTCGATTGCCAGCTGACATGCCAGACTAGAACAAGTGTGAATTAGCTGCATTTTTAACTACCAAATATGTCGTTTATGGCGCATGATATTCTGCAGTAAACTTCTCTCGACTCCAAAATGAAACAAAAAATGTGATTAGGGCATGTGTAACAAAACAAAGTGTAATCAGTCACCTGGATATTCCTTTATGAAGGACTTGTAAAGGTCTCCCAACTTTTCTGGTGTTATCTATGAATAAAAATTGTAATTAATTGTAACATCAGCAAATATAATCGTATGTCTTTCAAGATGAAATCACTTGCTTTGGTTAAAGATTTACCGTCCAATCCATGCTCAGTTTCAAAATATATTTGCCAAGAACGATATGTTCAATTATTAATATCATCATCATCATCATTATTATTATTTATCATCATTATTATTATTTATTATCATCATCATCATCATCATCATCATCACCACGGTAGAATGGCTCTTTTTTCCGTCTTCATCTTGTCAACTATTGAAGCATCCAGTCATTTGTTGACATTAGATATTGGTTCAAATAAATGGTTGTGGTTTTCAAAATAAGCTCCAAAGGAATCAAGTCTCTGTCTCTGTCTCTCTCTTTCTTCCTTCCTTCCTTTCTTCCTTGCTTGCTTGCTTCCTTGCTTCCTTCCTTGGTAGATAGTCTTCCTGCATCTGCTTTTGGGTGATGTATATGATGCATTGTAAGCAGTTTCCGGAGTTTGCGATCAAGAGCCCGTATATTGGTAACAGACCAATTAATTATACTTATTATTAAGTATTTTAGTTTCTGCGTAGTTTACTACGCCCTTTTGGAGCCGGGTCCAAACAATGGTTCTAAGGAGCTAGAGGGTAGCTGTTGCTTTCTACATTATTGATAGTAATTTCCGTAGTATGTGTTGTGTTCCAAGGAGGGCTATCTTCTTGGATGTTGATTTTACCGGGGATTAATCGGTGTATTTTTCAAATCCCTCCTTCACAAGTCCCAAAGCTCCAATGGCCACTGGTAATGTTGTGGTCTTTGTGCCCCACAACCTGTTGATTTCAACTTCTCGGTATTTCTACTTTGGCAGCTTTTCTGTCACTTTGAAAGAGGTATTGTGTTCAGATGGTATAGCCATGTCTGTAAGGAAGCATTCTTTGTTTGCCTTGTTGTTAATGACGATATCTGGCCTATTCGCTTTTATCTCTCTGTTGGTCTGTATGGGCATATACCATTAAGATTGTGATCACGTCGTTCTCTGTGACTGTGTTGGGCTGGTGTTCGTACCATTTGTCAGCTGTCTTGATTTTGTATTCATTGCAGATCTTCCAATGTAAATGAGCTACCGCCTTGTTGTCTTTCGATGTACTTAATATTATTGTTATTGAGTGGTGTGGTGGAGCAATATGAGTCCACCGGGGATTTCGGGATAGAAACCACAGCAAACCCATCCAACTCACAGGCAGATAAAGGTAAGCTGGATGCATGCATCACAGCTAGGTGTGGGCGATAAATTGGTATTAATAAAAGGGACCGAAAATATTGATCCGACTTAACGGGTGTCCGGCTAATCCAAAATTCGTCTAAGTCAGACTCTGCCTATTTAGTCCGACTTACCAGGCAAAACTCATTCGTGCACCCCTCCAACCAATTAAAATCAGAAACCATACGTCTTACAACGCCATGCCACTGGTTGACAATAATAGTCTGTGCCTGGTGTAACTATCAGGGCATTTATTATTATTATTATTATTCTTATTATTATATTTATTAAATATTATTATTATTAAATATGTTCGGAAGTAATTCAAACAAACACTCTACCAGCACAATGGTCAAAAGCAGCCACCATCCTGATCCACAAAAAAGGTGATCCCAGCTTGCCCGAAAACTTTCGACCAATAACCTTGGAACCTGCAAGTTTGAAAATATTTACTTCGTTTCTTCGTAACAGAGTGTTTATATTCTTTATCAATAATAGATACATCGAAAGTCATTACTAAAAGGGCTTTACGCCTGGTGTGAGTGGGGCATTCGAGCACATTGCAGAAACGAGTCATATAATCAATCACTCCAGAAAGTTCCATAAAAGCTTGATAGTAACGCTAATCGATCTCCAAAAATGTGTTCGGTGAAGTCCACCATTTGTTGATCCAAACTGTTTTACGCTATCATCAAATACCTGACGAAATTAATAATGTTGTACAAACATTGTATAGTAACTTTCGTTTATCGATTATTACGAACGATTTTTCCACCAAATACATTCCGGTTGAAAAGGGTGTACTGCAAGGGGATTCATTCTCGCCTCTAATCTTCAATTTAATCGTCAATACCTTTTTACAGTGTATCAAGGACGATAAATATACCAACTCTGGTTTCCGTGCCATCAAAGGATTCCTTCCGCGCAAGTGGTTCCAATTTGCAGATGATGCAGTTGCAGTCACCTCATTGGAAGGGGAAAAACAAATTCTTCTGAACTTCTTCAGCAAATGGTTTGCAGAAATGACAGTAAAACCGTCAAAATGTTACGCATTCGGTATCTGTAAAACGGGTACATTGTGAGCTCAATACAAACCAAAGCTCTACTTGGACAACAAGCTTGTACTACAAAGCGAGATTGATCATCATTTTACTTATCTGGGCCGACGGATGAAATGCACAAAAATGAAATAATAAAAATCGCTATTGAACACCTCGAAATCATCGATCGACTACCACTTCATCCGAAAAATAAGTTGAAGCTGTACCAGCAGTGGACATCATCGAAAATCAGATGGCACCTGAAAGTCTCCAAAATTTCGAACACGTGGGTTAAGAACAACATCGACAACCTCGTATCCAGGTACATCAGACTATGGCTCGAAAAACCATCAATGATACCTTGTGTGCTATCACCCAATCAAAACGAAAATTTGGTCTTGGGCTGATATTACCATCTACTAGACATTCTCAATGCCAGGTGATATTTCCAAACAAAATTGGCAGTTCGCATAACGAGAATACTCGTAAAATCCACAAATCCACAGCTACGATAAATGTTCAATATGATCAATTCAACAAAACTCATGAAGCTTGGAACCAAATTCGCCTGTCGAACGAGCACCACTTAATCAATGACTTGACCACACAAAGTTTAGTGATTAAATCTATATGGAAGTGTGCCGACAGATAATTCATCAATCAATGGTCCAACGTCACTAGTCACCTCCCAAGGAACATCTTCAGTTTTGTCGTCCGTTACCTAAACAATACGCTTGCAAATGCTACTAATGCAGTCAAATGGGGAATAACCAACGATTCCACTTGCAGATTTTGTGATCATCATCAAACCCTCGGTTACGTCATCGGGTGTCAATCTGCATTAAACGAGCTTAGATACAACTGGAGACACAACTCAATCCTTCTCCACATTTATAAAACCGTTACATCTTAAGGTTTACAAGCGTATGTTGATATTGACGGCTAATCCCAACCCGTCTATAATAACAGGTAAGGCCCAAAGGCCAGGTCTTGTTATAGTGAAAGGTGACAAGTTACTAATATTAGAACTTACAGCTGGCTTTGAAGCCAATATAGAAGGTAACTTCGACCGTAAAAATCAACGCTACGAACAGTTATTATCCGATTTATCAAGAGGATTTTGAGTGCATAATGTAAACTTGAGCCTCGGAACTCTAGGTGTGTTTGGGGAAAATAGCTTGATTGTTTCAAAGATAAAGTCCCTCGATCTCAATTACGAAAATTTATCATCAAAAGATCGATAAACATTTGTATACGGACATCATACTTTATTTTCTGTATGAGAAACAAAGAACGGACAAAACCAAATTATTAGTCTGGTAACCAGCTGATACATCGTCTCTTAGTGATATGCCCAAATAGAGAGTATCACTATAGAGGATGTACCACACCTAGGCTTCAATGAGCTTTTTCTTGTCTTTCTGTTTCCATTCCTCTATATCCAGTGACAGCTCAGTTGTGTTGCAACCTGTATTGAGCAGATCAATTTCATTGTAAATTTTCCAGATCGTTAATTTACAAATATAATCATGTGAAGTTAAAAAAAAAAAAATTATTATAATTATCATTATCATCATCATCATAATAATAATAATAATAATAATAATAATAATAGTATTGAGAATAACGGCGTGAATGGGACTGGAACTCAAGGTGAAGGGCCCACGCCCGGCAGGTGTTTCTCGGCACAGCAGCGAGAACCCGGTCGTCATCCTTCTACTGCTAGAAAGAAATGGAGTAAAGAAATCAACAAAGTCATTACGGAGTGCTTCTATAGAAGTAATCCATTTGATGAGAACGGTAAACCTATTAGAGGGTACAGACAACGCATGTTTAGAGAATGGAGGGAAAGAGGAATGTTTGAAACAACGGAGCAGCGAATATGTGACCAAGCAAGAACAATTAG
>RDPX01000006.1:2858910-2870294 GCA_003991215.1 Morbakka virulenta | reverse complement strand
CATCAAACCCTCGGTTACGTCATCGGGTGTCAATCTGCATTAAACGAGCTTAGATACAACTGGAGACACAACTCAATCCTTCTCCACATTTATAAAACCGTTACATCTTAAGGTTTACAAGCGTATGTTGATATTGACGGCTAATCCCAAACCCGTCTATAATAACAGGTAAGGCCCAAAGGCCAGGTCTTGTTATAGTGAAAGGTGACAAGTTACTAATATTAGAACTTACAGCTGGCTTTGAAGCCAATATAGAAGGTAACTTCGACCGTAAAAATCAACGCTACGAACAGTTATTATCCGATTTATCAAGAGGATTTTGAGTGCATAATGTAAACTTGAGCCTCGGAACTCTAGGTGTGTTTGGGGAAAATAGCTTGATTGTTTCAAAGATAAAGTCCCTCGATCTCAATTACGAAAATTTATCATCAAAAGATCGATAAACATTTGTATACGGACATCATACTTTATTTTCTGTATGAGAAACAAAGAACGGACAAAACCAAATTATTAGTCTGGTAACCAGCTGATACATCGTCTCTTAGTGATATGCCCAAATAGAGAGTATCACTATAGAGGATGTACCACACCTAGGCTTCAATGAGCTTTTTCTTGTCTTTCTGTTTCCATTCCTCTATATCCAGTGACAGCTCAGTTGTGTTGCAACCTGTATTGAGCAGATCAATTTCATTGTAAATTTTCCAGATCGTTAATTTACAAATATAATCATGTGAAGTTAAAAAAAAAATAAATTATTATCATTATCATTATCATCATCATCATCATCATCATCATCATAATAATAATAATAATAATAATAATAACAATAATAACAATAATAATAATCTTCACTTTGCATTTTGTACAGACTGTTCTTTTTTTGCCCCAAATAACACCTCACCTCTTGGCGGAGCCACAACTAGAAGCCAAGTCCCAAAGGTTTCTTTCACCTTACATTTCCAATACTTATCGAAGTATCCCAGCTGTTACCAACAAGACTGTTTTTTGTACCACCCAACACCTACTTCAATAACTAGTTTTTCCATCCATCTATTCAAACTTTTGCTTACGCATCCCATAGCACCTACTACCACTGATACAACTAGCGCTTTTCTCACCGACCGGGGCCTTATCAATTCCCTCTTTAGACATTGGTATTTTTCAACTTTTCATTTCTTTGTTATGCACCCTATTATCTCCTGGAACCACAACGTCAATGATTATGCACGACTTCGTTTTTTTCTCCCAATATCAAATAAGGTCTCCTAGCCTCAAATGACGTTGTCGCACTTCATATTCATGCCCCAAAATAATTTTACTTCGTCGTTTTCTGCTGCTCCCTCGGGGCAATGTTCGTACCATTTTTCCTTCCTGTCAATTCCATGCTTTACCCACAACTTCCAATGAATTAGCTTGGCAATATTGTCATGCCTTCTTTTGTACTCCCGCTGGGCTATATTTTTAACACTCGCATATTAGATGTTGTACGGTCTCCCCTTTCCCCCCGCACATCCTACACAGTGGCATTTCACTAGTTTTGTCGATCTTGTACTTGACATAGTTTGTCCTTAACGCTTGTTCTTGGTCAGAGAATGTTAGTGCCTATGTTTACACTTTAAGATCACTTTGCACAACCCATTTCTAAGATAATCTTTCATCCATTTCATCATTCATCTCACGGTCGAAATGTCCGTACATTCTTTTATCGTGCCATTTCATTTTAGCCTTGTTTTGGTTACTCCTTTCAAATTCTTCCTTCCCAATCAGGTTTCCATTCCCAACCATACCAACTTCCTTTACACCTTTAAGAAGCTCTTCTGAATCCGCACATACAATCCCACATTGTTCTCCTCACCTCGCACACAATCTTCAATGTTAATAAAACCTCTTCCACCATCTCTTCGTTTCATGTACAGTCGATCAGCATCACTTCTTGGATGGAAAGCACCGTACATAGTCAAAATTTTTCGCCTTGTTCAGTCCATTTTTTTCAATTCCTCTACTTTCCACTCAATAATCCCGGCTCCATGTCTCAGGAACGCGACGGCCCGTGTGTTGATTGCTTTTATCTTATTCTTGCCAATAAGTTTGGATTTCAGCCCTAGTCTTAACCTTCTCTTATATTCAGCAATCAATTTGTCCTTCAGTTCCTGTTCTTTTATCTCATCCAGTTCAAGAACACCAAGTTAAGAATACCCCTTTTCATCGACTTCTCTCGTTACTTCTTGATTCGGTAGATGGATTCCTTCAAACCTAATCATTTTCCCTCTCTTCAGAACAACCATTGCGCACTTCTTTAAACCAAATTCGCGTTATTTAACCAATGGAGAACCAGTGTTTAAATAACGCTAATCGATCACGACACAATGTTTGTTTTGCGCTACAGTACTGAAAACAATATATTACATTTTAAGGTAACAACAACAAAGAAAAAACTTTGCTTAAACCCAAAAACAGAAGAAGAAAAAAAATAGAAAAATATCACAAGAAATGTTTATCAAAAGACGACTTACAACTTGGGATCCATCATTATTCTTTGTTTTGAAGTCCAGATCATACATTTTGTCCTTGTGGAATTCTAAAGAACAGCAAAATAAAGGAATTGAAAATAATGTAACTTTCTAAAAGATATCCCTGATGGGCTGTTGGCATAAACAGCGCGTTTGCTCTGCTGGCATACTTGTAACAATGTACTTGAGGGGATACCTGGATACCGTTGCAAAAACTGAGATTCATTTCTGCTATGGAAAAATGTTAAAAACTTTCGTTTTATCAGTTAGGTAAAATGTATGGCTGAGAAATGGGTGGTTTTTCCTTTTATCTTAAAATAAGTTAATTTTGGATTCTGAAACTAATATTGGAAAAGGTGTGTAAATAGAGAGCAGAAGAAACAAATGAATATTGTGTGTACTTAACTGTGTTTCACAGCAATAGGCTCCGGGTTAAGAGCCTATCACCTTAACTATCAGGCGACAGGCTCTTAACCAGATGTCTCCAATTACACCTTCTACCCGAGTGCACTATTCTTTCCCCTGGCCCCTATCGTTGTATATCTTATACCTATCATGAATATGGGACTGAGCCTCCCACAGAACGTCTTCCCTTTAAAGCTCAGTTCAACTGGTCCCCACTAGCATACAGGGCAAGAAAATTGTCAAAATAATATTAATATAATATAGCCGGAGAGGATTTGTAATTGTATAGAAGTTGAAATATGCCCGCACCGCACTGAACTCGACCCAGTCCTTATGATTACAATGGCCACGTGCTCTGCCAATTAAGTTAACAACACTACATTTTCTAATCAGATAATTTTGTAAGCCATGTAATCCATTCGAGGGTACCATTCTTTTCACAGGCCTCTATCCTTTGACATTTCACTCATATCATTCTAGCCACAGCCAGAAATAGCGTGCAACCTGTCGTGTTGCCCCCCTCAAAAACAGTAATCCTTTTCATTCTGGGATTATTCATAAAGCATTAAAGCTAGACCATAATATTCTGCACCAGTAATCATCGAAATTTTTTCACGAAATTTCAGCTATATCGCCTAAAACGCTTTGAAATCGCAGGCTTGTTAATCACTTGTTAATAAAAAATCACTTGTTAAAAATTTTAAAGCCAGCCACTGGGTAACCGACACCTTGTATCTGATGCCAGCATGTCCGTTAACATGTCTGCTACTTGTCAAAACTAAGAAAATTCTTTTCTGCCTTGTTGTTGCTTCAGTCTTCAATCTTATGGTTGCTCTCTTGAGCAAGTAACCAGTGTGGGCTTCAACGAGTGGGAATAAGCCATGATTGAATCCTGTTGGACTAAGGATGGGTTGGGAGCGAAGAAGGGACAAGGATTTTACCTGGCAACGGGTAGAAGGCAGTTTTTGACCAACGACAGACCAACACGCTAAATCATACTGGGACCCCTAAAATAAAAATTGTCTGTGGTAGGCAAAGGTCTGGTACATAAGAGAAAAACAAGCAGTACGTGGAGGATATGATTACCTCCCCAGAGGAGCTCGAAGCCAAAATTCAACAGATTTACAGGTGAATAGGATCATCATATACTGAATGACTAAAAAGGGGTTTAAAAGCATTCGCAAGTCTCACAGAGGGATACGAATGTTCGGAAAAAGCCCAAAAGTAAATGTAGAAATCTCCTTGGGAGGTATTCGAATGATAATGTAAATTGCAAGCAACCAACAGAATAACCGAGTTTACCTGATAAGTAAATACCGTCATATCGATTTTAACACGAGTAGTAACGTTTTTATAAGAAAATCATGGTTTCACCTACAGCTGGTTGTAATGGAAAAAAACTATTTTTTTCATTGACAATAAGACAACTGAAGTGAACAGTTTAACTATATGAGTGACTGATACAAGACTAAAGCTGACTGCACCCAGGTGACGGTTACGTTTCAACTTGATGGGGTCTGGCTCCAATACTAACTGTACGACTCTAAAGGTTTCCTGACTATAACACTCTAAATTCCATATAATGTAAATTCCAAGAGGCAAATGGGTACCAAAATCTCCCGATTGAAATTCAATCAATAAAGTTGTGCCAACCTCCAGCCGAGGAAGTCAATAGTAGGAGATCAGGTCTCCCCAATGAAGAGGAATGAAAGGAGAGAATTAAAGACGAATAAAATGAAATACCTCAAAGTAATACGTTAAGCCAAATTTCTCACTAAAATGTATCAAGACTGCCACCAAAATGGTGACCATTTCTTTAACTAAGTAGGTAAAGTAAAATTATAATTATTTTCGGCATTGAATTACTATTTCAAAACAATTCACTCTGAAGCTTAAAGTTAGAACAAATATTTTTAACATCTATCTTGATGCTTTAGAAATTAACCCCAAATTTAAAGGCGTTTTTGTGACTTCGTTTCAAGTATTTATGACGTCAAAAGGAATTCTTCAAAATATATTTAGAACTTCAGCAAAGAAATACAGCAACTTTTGACGTCACAAATATGTTGAAAGCCAAAAGAATGTTCCTGAACGTGTAAAGCGAGTAAATTCTTTCTGAACTTGGTAAGTTCCCAATTAAATTCAAGCCAATCAAGGTGTAACAAAGGATATTTAAACCCTTTTCAGGCGGGGGTCAAAAAATGTGATACAAGACAAGGTTTTCATGGATTAAAGGGCTCCTCGAGCGCTCAGAGTAAATCACTATCAGTAAGCTAATTTCAGGTATAATAAAATTTTGGGAAAAATGATCGGTAAAAGATGTAAGGAGTTTCGAAGTAATATATGTCGGTAAACCACGTGATATATTTATCTTCCTTCAATAGCCTCGTCGAGGGAGTGTATTGTCAGACCTCCCACTGCACATTGCTCACCGAACAAGGAGGTTTTATAATAGACGGCAACAGGGGGTTTGAAGAAACTCTAAAAAGGTGGATATACTAGATAAAGCAGTTTACCTGTAAGATGCCCTTCTTTTTATTTTACAACTTCCAAAACATGTCAAGGCTCAAAACCTTTGCGTAGGAGGTACGATCATAAGATTGCACGATCGCATGGAGAAGCAATGCTGTCGTATACCAAAAACGAATTTGAAAGTACGACTTCGTACATGAATTGGCAAAAAAGCATATTGACAAAAATATATATTTTTTTTGGCAAAAACTTTCGTTCCAAAACATTTTACTTCTGCAAAATTTTTACTAGCCCAAAACTATCTAGAAAAAGTTATCGAAAAAATGGTCGAAAAGATTTCTTTTTTACTCCTTTGGTGTAGCATATCTAAACTTGTAAAATTCAGAAAATCAAGATCTCGTCATGAATACGTCATCTGGTCCGGTGACATTTCTTTCGTCAACTTAACTTCTGGATCTCTTAAGAAGATACCGCAGGCTACTTCCAATTTGCATTGTCGATGTTGCTAGTGTGTCTTTTCTATTAAAAATCCAGAGGTTTGTTTATGGAGTCTCCTGCAAAAGTTTGGTTCTTCGAAATTACAGCAGGTAATTAACTTTGTAATTAACTTCTAGCTTGCATCAAAATTATCAGTCTAATTTTTTTTTAAAACACCCCTAAAACAATTATAGTATTAACTAGATTCAAAATGAGTAGTAGACAAAGATGAAAGTCTTATAGTCTTCCTTGTTTGGGGTTCAGGGATTAAACTGTATCGTCTGCTTATGTGGAGAAAAATGATTTTGAATAGATTCCATCCCATTCCGTTTTTCGTAGGGCAGGCTGCTCATTTTGTGCGCGTATAAAAACCCAGCGTACGACATCGTACGGGTAAAAAATTTTTTTATCCGTACGATATAGCGAACCCTGCATGTAGCTACCACGATTTTCAGCCGCTCGTTTATCTAGTTCACTATATTTCAGTATCAATAGCATTTTTATAAAGTAAATAAATGAAAACGGGTTACTGATCGTCAAATTCAATTACAGCTCAACTTTTCTTAGCAAACAACAAGCGAGGGCAGCTGAATACACACACCTTGCGTATTCAAAAAACACAACATTTAAATTTATTACTGAGTGCGATGACCACATAGCATGACATTTCCTATTCCCAGGCATGTGAATAAATTAATTTATTCACAATAAATAAATTTATTTCTAATTAATCATGCATAATTAAAACCTATATCATTTATAACGTAGCCAAATAAGTTGGTAATATGGGCAGTAACAACCCATCTTCAAAAATTTCATCCGATCGCCCAGCTGTATGAATCTGCGAATGTGCCCGGCATGCAGGAGCATTTAAGTGGAGTTGATAAAGGTCTTGTAATGTGGGTGGGAACAACAAAGTACTTTATCGTTAGATAACGAACTTGAAATCTCGATCTACAAGGTAAATGCTACAGAACACAATTAATTTGGTGTTATAACTAACCTGAAGCAGCAACGTCCATACCAATATCAACTTTACCAGTGTATCCTGCCTTCTCAATACTGACTTTCAAAAGTTCCATTGCTATGGAAAATGGTGAAACAGTAGTCTATCAGACTGAAACGAATCCAATGTCGTAAAATAACGAGAATAAACATCAGTCCTGCGGGAGTCTTAAAGAAGGCATGTATATTGTGCACGGCAACTTTCACCGTAAAGAGGTAAACAACTCACTGCATATGGGTATTGCTGCTGAAAACACACTAGTGCCCGAGTGCAGCGACTTGCCAACCCAATTCTAACAGGCGCCCAACCAAATGGAGAAAAAAACAACTATGGGTATTAAATAAACAAAAATGTTGAAAGTCGAGTCACAATTGTAAATGCTATCGCATACTTGCTCAGTGAAATCTCTTCGTCTGTACCTTTTTCACGTCTACATTTATTTACAATTATTACGAATATTTGTCAACTGAGCTCTGATTCTTCCTCTTCTTCGAAACCCTTTACTTCCATCGCCGCCCTTCCTCCTTCCTCTGCATTCTGTTCTCCCACTCTTCTCATCGGATGTTCAAACCACCACTGTCTTGACTTTCAAACTTCAGCTACTTCCATTATCCATCTAATGTAACAGTGTTATTTTTTATCTCTTACACCCAGTCCCTATGTCGTCTTTGGCATCTTCATCCTGCCATATCAATTTTTTCTTCTTCTACTATTCTAGGTGCCCCTTGCTTCGTCTGAGTTTAGTGTGTAATCCGGATAAAAGAATAAATTTTTTAACATCACATGATAAAAAATAATTAACCCTAAATTAATGTCTAATTTTTTTCTGTCGTTTCATACTTCGCAATATACAAAGACGTCAAGCAAACGCCTAAGATACATATATATTTATTATTATGCTTAAGCTACTGTCGCACAGAAAATAGGTAGTAGTAGGAACCACAATGCAAAATGTTGATAAAAATCAAAATTTAGGCATAAGAAGGAATGCACATGCCATCACCATACTATTCCCCTACCAAAGAAAAATTGCCTCTTACAAATATATGGTATTAAATAGCCAACACCCTGATATGACAAAAGACAAGGTGTGGCCTTTTAACACCCATCACAAACATTAAAAATAATCAACATTTCTACAGCTCATCTAAATAATATTTCAAATATTGCATACAGTAACCGGGCAAATTAATCTAGTGACAAGAATCAAATTTGCGGTGATGGTGATTTTAGTGGTAGCAGTGCCAGTAGAAGTAGTAGTAGTAGTAGAAGTAGTAGTAGTAGTGGTAGTAGTAAGTAGTAGTGGTAGTAAGTAGTAGTAGTAGTAGTAGTAGTAGTAGTAGTAGTAGTAGTAGTAGCAGCAGCAGCAGTAGTAGTAGTAGTAGTAGTAGTAGTAGTAGTAGTAGTAGTATAAAAAGAAGTGCTAGTAGGCGAAACCACACAAAAAAATAATTGTTATACCTTCTTTGTTCTCCAATATATTTGGTGCAAAACCACCTTCATCTCCAACATTTGTTGCTACGAATCCAACAATTCAAGAAATTTTTTAAAATTTAATAAAAAAAAATTACAGAAGAAAAATCATTTTAACTAACCCGTTTTTTTCATTTACCAAGGAGTTTATACTGCAGTTAAGTGTTTTAAACACTCGTAACATATCCTATCATTGTGGTTTTGAGTAACTTAGCTGATACTTTTAATAAGCAACTGAATAAAACTTGATACTGTGTCATTAAGGGGGTGATTCTTTAAAAACCTCTTGAATANTAGTAGTATTAGTAGTAGTAGTAGTAGTAGCATAAGCAGTAGTAGTAGTAGTAGTAGTAGTAGTAGTAGTAGTAGTAGTAGTAGTAGTAGTAGTAGTAGTAGTAGTAGTAGTAGTAGTAGTAGTAGTAGTAGTAGTAGTAGTAGTAGTAGTAGTAGTATAAAAAGAAGTGCTAGTAGGCGAAACCACACAAAAAAATAATTGTTATACCTTCTTTGTTCTCCAATATATTTGGTGCAAAACCACCTTCATCTCCAACATTTGTTGCTACGAATCCAACAATTCAAGAAATTTTTTAAAATTTAATAAAAAAAAATTACAGAAGAAAAATCATTTTAACTAACCCGTTTTTTTCATTTACCAAGGAGTTTATACTGCAGTTAAGTGTTTTAAACACTCGTAACATATCCTATCATTGTGGTTTTGAGTAGCTTAGCTGATACTTTTAATAAGCAACTGAATAAAACTTGATACTGTGTCATTAAGGGGGTGATTCTTTAAAAACCTCTTGAATATGGAATGACTCAAGTATCCACCAAATCCCGGATCGGAAACGTGGTAAAACAGATGATAATTCTGTGATGCAGAGAAACCGTTGTATGAAACCATCATGTCAACTTTCAAAAAGTACTACTTGGATCAATACATTCATTACTGGTCAGGGAGGCAGTTGGTCCAACAAATGGAGCCTAACCAAACAAGACCGTTATCAAATTACACAAGACAATCCAAGACGTCGTGATATAAAAAAATGTTGTTAACGTTTGATCGAAGCGCTTGTAGAGGGACTTAAGATTCACAACAATTCTCCTTCCCACAGTAAAATGGGCATGCAAAAACTAAGTATAAACAACGTAGAAATTCGACTATACATATGCAAACATCATTTGCATTGGGTAGGCTATTTTTGACAGGGACCTCATTAGTTTTGTAGAGTAAAACTGCAAACAGCATCTTTATAGGAGGGTTTAAAATTAAAAAAAACAGGGTTCACAAAAAGATGAATTAGGTTTCATAAATTGTTTTTGTTCTGTAAATGAACAGAAATCCCCACAAAATATCATATCTAAGCTTAACACCACCAATGGTTTCTCTGTTACCATCCACACTGTCAAGTCACCTATGATTCTTTGTCATTCTCCTCCTCGTTTACAGTTTCATCTTGTGTGAAAACAGCCACAGTACCAAAAACTGCATTCGACAATGGAACGTTATCTAACAAAGTATCTATCAAATAAAGTAACACTACAGACAAGAACAAGTTTAAACCTACGGGGACTGATGACAATAAAAGCACGTGCTATCCTCGCTTTACTCGTCTAGTGACTTATCAGAAAAAAATCAATAAAGTTAGCTAAATTCTTTTCAGTGATAGTTATCTTAGTTATCTTAACGTATTTGACAGATTATCTAAGCGCATTATTTAGCTTTTGAAATCCAGCAAAACGAGGGCAAAAGCACCCTAGAACATCTCAAACTACAGTCGACGAACTTAGCTGAAAAAAACCCCAGGGCTGTCTGGGAATGGTATCATGCAATTGTACCAAAAGTAATCTTCAGATTAGCAACGCTTCCTCCTTCACGAATAAAGGATGTGTTATCTCTCACAATAAATACAGCTTAGATCGCTAAGTTTGATCGATAGTAAAAAAAAACAAAATAAGAGGTACTCCAGTGTTTACCGAAAAACAGACTATTAACCAAGATAAACCAAAGCGACTGTTCACAATCACCTACACGCTACACGTAATTTGTCGTTCTGCTATGGCGAATCTGCTATCACTTATCACTTAATTATGAATGTGGTGAAAATACGAGAATAAACAATTTTGAGAAATTTTTCGTATCAAGTGTGTCTTCCACTAAGGAGAAGTGGTGGTAAAACGTACACTTTTTAACACCTACGTTTGTGAACAATACGAATTTATATATTCTTCAGCATTACTTCAGACATTCACAGGACTTGCTGGGCTGGATAAATTCTCCCTTACGCTTTTTCATATTTATAAAATACTGTCCGACTTGACATTGTCATTCCAGCGTCTTCAAGTAGTCCAAGTGAAGAAGCTCTAAAAAAACTAATCTCGTTTTAAATGTGCTAAATACAGTAATGTTAATTTTAGTAGGTAGAAGGTAGTAGTAGTAGGTAGTAGTAGTAGTAGTAAGTAGAAGTAGTAGTAGTAGTAGTAGTAGTAGTAGTAGTAGTAGTAGTAGTAGTAGTAATAGTAGTAGTAGTAGTAGTAGTAGTAGTAGTAGTAGTAGTAGTAGTAATAGTAATAGAAATAGTAGTAGTGGTAGTAGTAGTATGTGGTAGTAGTAGGTGATAGTAATAATAATAGTAAGAGTAGAAGCAGTAGTAGTAATAGTAACAGCAACAGTATTGATAGGAAAAATAGTAATACTTATAGTAATATGGTAATAAAGGATGGCAGACCATTAATTTTCTTCCTAATAATACTCTGTGGAAGAAAGGAAATAAAACTCTTGCTTACAATGCAACTCTTAAACAAATAAAGTCTTAAGTGGATAAACTAAACATACCGTCGATGCCATACTTCTCTTTGATAACTAATTTTAAGTTGTGATAGATTTCTGCACCAATTCTAAGAGCTTCTTTGAACGACGAAGCACCTATAAAATAAAAGTAAATTACATAGGTATCACGGGGAGCCAATAATTTCGTATCCGAGTCGCATGTGACAGTGCAATACCAAATACATGTAATATAATTTACTTTCAATAGTTATGC
>RDPX01000006.1:2846610-2858495 GCA_003991215.1 Morbakka virulenta | reverse complement strand
GTAGTAGTAGGTAGTAGTAGTAGTAGTAGTAGTAGTAGTAGTAGTAGTAGTAGTAGTAGTAGTAGTAGTAGTAGTAGTAGTAGTAATAGTAGTAGTAGTAGTAATAGTAGTAGTAGTAGTAGTAGTAGTAGTAGTAGTAGTAGTAGTAGTAATAGTAATAGAAATAGTAGTAGTGGTAGTAGTAGTATGTGGTAGTAGTAGGTGATAGTAATAATAATAGTAAGAGTAGAAGCAGTAGTAGTAATAGTAACAGCAACAGTATTGATAGGAAAAATAGTAATACTTATAGTAATATGGTAATAAAGGATGGCAGACCATTAATTTTCTTCCTAATAATACTCTGTGGAAGAAAGGAAATAAAACTCTTGCTTACAATGCAACTCTTAAACAAATAAAGTCTTAAGTGGATAAACTAAACATACCGTCGATGCCATACTTCTCTTTGATAACTAATTTTAAGTTGTGATAGATTTCTGCACCAATTCTAAGAGCTTCTTTGAACGACGAAGCACCTATAAAATAAAAGTAAATTACATAGGTATCACGGGGAGCCAATAACTTCGTATCCGAGTCGCATGTGACAGTGCAATACCAAATACATGTAATATAATTTACTTTCAATAGTTATGCTTACATCAATTCTTGAAAAATTCACGAAAATTCATTAAGGCTGTAGAAGATCACTTTCCAAACAAAAATAACATATGCAACGTCTTCGTAGGCTACTGTTTTCCTAAGTCTGTTTTTGCTGACGAGAATTTGTCCTAAAGACTCTTTTAAGAAGAACAAAAGCGGTTTTAGAGTGATGAAATAGAACACAACTTTATCTGACAACGGTTCTTGACAGGCTAATTTTCTTTGACCTGGCATAAGTTTCACTGCAACAAAGCACTTGAACTCATCTCACTTATACACTGACTGCCTTTGTGTCACATGATCAGTGTTATGTAGTACAACAAATTACAGTCGGTTATAAACAAAACGAGTCTTACCGGTAGGAAGAATCATGAACTCCTGCATAGCAAGTTTGTTACCAGCGTGACTTCCACCATTAATGACATTAAATGCCTGTAAAGAGTACAATGGCAATATATCAATTTATACACAGGTTTACGTACATACATTCATTTATTTAAGAAATGGAATTTGCCATTCATCCTAACAGGTATGCCTCTCGAGAATCTGCTCTTCTTATAAAAGGTGACAGGAAGAGAAAACAAGGGTCGCTAAGATTAGCACAGTCATGGAGTTGAGTCAAAGCTGTTTAAACCTGTAAGCTACTAATAAGTAACAACTTAAAATGTATAGTGGATTTCTGACCACATTATTGACAAACATCGGGTCTCTCTTCTCACATGTCGTCCGTTCATCCATAAGAAGTGCAACAACCCCCCCATCTCCCCCGAAAAGAAACCAATTTAGTCTTTCCCACCGAACATTTGACCACAGTCTCACCAAAAAGCCACCTACATGTCCTGCAGACACCCGATACACTTTTCTGACTCAAGCTTTTCCCTCATGCACCACCACACCTCAGTACTTGACACTCATCGTAAGCCTTTTCTAAATCGATAAACGAACAATGTAGCTCCTTTTGTGCTTCGCCATACTTTTCTACCATTATTTGCAATACAAACATGGCATCCAATATGCTCTGATTCAACATAAAGCCAAACTTTTCTGTGCTAATTTTTATTTCTGATCTAATTCTTCGATCAGTCACTCTTTTCGCACCTTTTCATAGTACGGCTTAATAGCTTTATGCTTCTATAGTTGGAACAACACTACTGGTCTCTACTTTTGCAAATAGGGGCAAGGAAACTCTTTCATTCGTCTGGCATTTTCTCTGTCACCAAAATCTTACTGAATAAAGCTGTGAGAAAAGCTACAGCAATATCACTGAGGGGTTTTTTTAACTTAACCAGCATCTCGTCTTTGGCTACTGCCTTCCTGTTCTTGATTCAATCAAGAGCTCTCTCTACTTCTTTACTATCTCTTCCACCTCTTGTTCATGGTGTTGAGTATCACTTGTCTTATTTTCGCTACGATTTTCTTTGCTCAGTAAGGATTACAAATACTCCTTCCACATCTCTGGGTTTCATCGTCTGCCCATAGTACCCGACCACATTCAACCTTTATCATTTTGATGTGTTGTATATTTTTTGACGTTCTGTCCATCTGTTATGCTATTCTATATATTGCCTGTTGACCTTCCACTGACATTTTTGGTCTGATTTTGGTACAGTTCATTAAATGGCTCTAAATATAAAAAATTATAGTTATATTAATTATTAACAAATTACACAGGAAGCAGAAAATAAAAGACGCGCAAAACTGGACTCAAGCAGTGTCCATAGTTTTCAATTGGAACCTTTTATTAAAACGGCTGAAAAACGATCAAGGAAGTTATCACAAATGATCAACCAGGAAGGGATGGTGCTTTTGCATCTTCTCTAGATTATGTTTTGATGAGTGAAAGTGTGCCTTAAGTAAGGGCAAAACAAAAAATGCTGGCCAAAGGAATAAATCGGTAAAAAAATCACTGCATGAAAGAGTAAATAATAAAATAGTGGATAAATTTAACTTTTAAACAATGTTAAAACAACTACAAAACTGGTCAAAAGTGTATCAAATTTCGGTAAAACTACATTTTAATCAAATGCATCTTTATTCCTACATTACGGTGGCGTCCTTACAAAGTATTTAATTCATCCTTTCACATCTCAAGCGATAACTATTTTTAACGTCACTTCTGGAACGATGCAAAATCAAGGAAATAAATAATTACACGGGCTGCAATTTGAATGTAAAATAAAAGAAAAAAATTTTGCCATTCTCGTACCAATACTTCAAAATCAAACACGATAATCCTGACTTTAATTTTATTTACGAAATTTTACATTAACATAATTTTACCATCCTACCATTACAATTGTGATGTTTCCATAAGTTTTTAAGACAGAAACTCTTCCATTTACTTATTATAAATATTGTTTCTCTTAAAAAGTATCTTTATGGGCAATGAAGATGTGCATGCTTGTACTTACTGGGCATGGTAAAATGACTTTACTATTTCCAGCAAGCTCGGCAATGTGTTTGTAAAGGGGGACACCCTATAAAAAAAGAAAAGTAATGTGTTAAGACAACTGTGGGGGATAAGGGAATAAAACTATAAACCCTACCTAAAATCAATTAGTAAAAAACAACAAACCTTCGGGCTCTTCACCCATAATGTAATGTAATCCTCATATACTTTTTACTTTTTTATTATTACTGTCAAGTGAAATGATCTTTCAAGTGTGCATGCTTTGTACAACGGGGGCTGTGTAGAGCTCGTAAAAAACAAGACAATTACTAGTGCAAGAAACCAACATTTATTTTATTTAATTAAGCAAAATCTCCTCTGTTTCAAAATACAACCAGCTTTACACAAAAACTCAATTTTTTTTCTGTACCTGAAAAATGTAATCATTCTTCCTCTTGGTACATCCAATCAGATTTGAATTTAGTAAATAAAGTCTGCACCACCAGCTGGCACAAAATTTGGTCTGTCATTAATATACACAATAAAATAATTATTCCTATCAAATATACTAAGTCCCTGAAGATACTATCTCAATTGGTCTAATCTACTGATGCACACACTGTGAATAAGTTTAAGGGTAAAATAGGTTTAACTACGTATGATTTTAACTATGGATAGGCCTGCTGATGGCAACTAATGGTATAGTGTAACTAAATTTTAAATGTGGTTTTCAAATGCAAGCGAACTCCGGGTAGTATCGTGTTACCAGTTAACCAGTTCTAAGACCTGTAAATAAGATATCTCCCCTACAATACCACGGTAGTAACGTGATGTAATAAACAGGGTGGGGAAGGTGCGAAGCATAAAATGAAATTTAACATTTGCGTTACCTCCTACTTTTTTCACCTAGTGAACCATTGATCAAATTTTCTAATTCTTTTTTTCAGTTGTTAGCTACCATTTTCAATTAGTTTTGGCATTTATTTAATCACTCAGCAGCATACTCTTTGTTTTTTCACTTACCATATTTCTACCAATAACTGGGATTATGTCCAAACAAATATGCCAGTGCAGTACCAAAGACGGCTCAGTTTAATGAGAGAATACAATATACCATTTTCATTCCTTCTAAAAATGATGCCTACCATTTATCAGAGGGTCTATACAATCAATCTACTTTCCATTTTAGCTGATCTCTTTCCCTCTTGCTTAAACTTTCCATTATCCTTGAACTTCCATTCATCTTGCATCCAATATATCCCTTATCTCTAGGCAAAATCCTTTTCTACAATTCCCCTTCATTCATTATTACTCTGATTTTTATTTCCGGTATTGTTCTATTACATAAATCCATGCATTAACCTAAAATCTGCTGATACTGACTCTAATCCCCAGTGCAAATGGCAAAAACTTGGGGATATGGCCATCCACACACTCCCCTCCCTCTGTAAAAAAACTGACTTGCCTAAATCTCAATAGTAGCAAGACCTTATTTGTGAAACCAAAACAAAGATATTTTATATTGCCATTTATCTGCCCCATGTCTAAAAATGTTTGTCCTGGTTATATGGTTCATGTCAATTTTTAAAACTTTTTCTACATATAAACATCATTAAAATCCCAACATTATTGCAATATCTGGTGATAATTTGCGTATTATTACTGCTCTGCCAAATATTCAGTGCTACCTGGTTTCTAGGGCTCGACTAATTGCAAATCGACCAACAAAAGGTTGAAGGCAGAAAAGTAAAAGCTCTTAAGGTCTTGGAAAAAGTCATGAAACCAATACCTGCAACAAAAATGGTTAAACTTCACTGTTTGTTTCAAAAGGGGCAGAAGAAATAAAGTATAAAAGAGAATGAGGATTGCGGCAACATACATTTGAGAACAGTAAGTCAGATTAAGCAAGTTGGCAAAAATGATGATTCTTTCTATATTACCTATCTAATCTCAAATAAAAGGCACTGGTGATTAATGAAAAAAAAGTAAATCTTATTTTTTCTTCATTTTACCACATACTTACTTTGTGAGCAGCTCCTGCTTTACAAACAGCTAAAGACACTGCTAGAATGGCATTGGCACCCAGCTTTGCTTTAATAGAAAAGAGAAAACAGAACATAGAAAAAGGACATCAAATTATTTGGTCACTGCATATAGACAAGTGAGTTTCCCACGCTCTTTGCTGCAACTGTGAGCTGTGCAAACACCATAATGACACAAAATGGTTAAGCTAAAAAATACAATAGCACCTCACTCATACAAATCAAGGTGTAGAAATAAAACTGCCACTGCTCCAAAATAAGCCCCAAATAAGGGCATTTCTCAGCTGGGAAATAAAAAATATGAGGTTGAAGCACAAAAAAGTATCTACTTATTCTTTCATCCTTTCAATCAAAACCTCTTATCTGGGATAAAACCAAGACAGTTCTATGCAGAGTACTGTACCCTACAGTCCCTCTACAGCACTTCTTCTGACATATTAAAACATCTTTAATCTTCCTAGTCTGAAGGCATCTTGCTGGGGCTCCACTTCATATCTTTGGATAACATTCGAGTTTTGTGTTACGAGCAACAAAGAAAGAGACATTAATCTTAGTAGGCAAACTATTCTAAACTTCCTGGATCAAGTCTGTAAATTGTTGGTGTGTGCTGTTTATTGAATTACGTTCTGTTACCGATTAAGACTTTTGAGGACTACAACATAACTTAAGAACTACACTGGTCAACACATTTTTTGTGCTGATATCCACCGAGGATGTTTTCGTACAATTTTTATATGCTGATTTCAAATCTGATGTCCATTTTAGCCCAAAACCTCGGGATTTTTTTTATTCACCCAGTGATTTTTTTTCAAAATCGACTAATTTAGAGCATGTCTCAGGCGTCACAGGATTTCAAAACATTTTTCGTGCAACAAACTTTACACAAATTTTCGTGAATAAGGTAATAAAAAAGTTACGATGATAAAACAGATAGTTAATTTCAGACTTTATTTGTAGACAAAACTGTTCTAAATACTCAGACAGGACTGTCTGAAATCCACAGACAGCATTGTCTGAGCATATAAAGGTACCTTTTTGGGGTTCTTGTCAATTGAACAATAGAAGTTTTTTAGTAACAGAATAAAGTATAAATACAAATCTTTGTGTTATTTGTAGATTGTGTCATAGATTTTGGATGCCGTTGATCGTGTTAAAGTTTTCAATATTGATTTAACGACTTTTATTTATAAACTGCAGGTGTAAATACATTGTATAAAATGTTATATTTTATAGTAAATAGAGATGTCTAGAAAATGTAAAAACAATAAAGACATTTTCTGCTACACATGTGGAGAGTTTACCTTTGAACAAAACAGTAAATCGATTGATGAATTTTACGAGAAAAAATTCTACACATACTTCAAAATCAAACTTGGCGATCAGGATAAGCCATGGGCTCCACACATTGTCTGCAAAGCCTGCAAAGAGGCTCTTCGGCGCTGGACCGAAGGCAAACAAAAGGAGCTCAAATTCGGAATTCTCATGATCTGGCGTTAACCTACCAATCATTTTGACGATTGCTATTTCTGTATGACGAACGTTGTTGGATATAACAAAAAAAATCGGAAAAGTATATGCTACCCATCAATTCCTTCTGCCAGACGACCGGAACCACACTCAGGTGAACAATTAGTACCAACTTTCAAAGAACTGCTAGATGTACCTGCTTCAGTTGTATCATTGGCAAAAGATCCGGTTAGACGTATCAGCTGAAACTAAATCTGAATGTGAAGACATGGATTTTGATAACAGTGCTGATTATGTTGGTTATTCAAGTGAACCGAATCTATTCAATCAGGATGATCTGAGTGACCTAATTCGCGATTTAAATCTCTCAAAGAAATCTGCTGAGCTGCCGGCTTCGCGCCTGAAGAAAGGAAATTTTCTTTGTGAAAAGACGAATGTGACATACTATCGTAACAGGGATATTGAATTTCTTCCACACTTTCAAGAGTTTGAGGACATTATTATTTGCAATAATGTAGGACCGGTAATGCTGAAGCTTGGCCTTCATGCTTATGATACAAACTCATGGCGCTTATTCATTGACAGCTTAAAATGAAGTTTGAAATGTGTGCTATTACACAATACTAATAAATACGGTTCAATTGCGATTGGCTATTCCACATCACTATATCTCCTCCTTTACATATAAAGTTGGGTCTGGTCAAGCAATTTGTTAAGGCGTTGAATAGGACGGAGAATGCTTCCAATACATTTCCCGTTCGTTTCCTGGACTAAGTATTGAGAAGCTGAAGGCTGGAGTTTTTGAAGGGCCGGTATAAGAAAGATGATGAAGGACTCGAACTTGACAAGTTTTATGAATCCTGTTGAAGAAGATGCGTGGCGAGGATTCGTTGATGTCGTACAAAACTTTCTTGGCAACAAATGGTCAGCAAATTATGAAGAAATTGTGAAGAAAATGATGGATGCATATCAACGCCTTGGAGCAAACATGAGTATCAAGGTACATTTTTTGCAATCACCTTGATCAGTTTCCTCCCAACTGTTGGGGATGTGAATGACGAGCAAGGAGAGCGATTCCACCAGGATATCAAAGACATGGAGACCAGGTATCAAGGAAAATGGAGTGCTCGTATGATGGCAGATTACTGCTGGTCTATTAAACGAAGTAACCCAGCTCCCAACCATTCGCATGTGTCACACAGAAGTCAATTTCTTCCACAGCTCTCAAGTTCTTTCATAGAATGAAGCATCGCAGCATGGTTTATGGTGAAACAAACGAAACAATATCAAATGTTGTATTTTATTTCTGATCTTGTGTTAACATAACTTATTGTGACAATCTGTTTTCTTTTTTTAACCATAACCCCTGTCATGTTCCAAATAATATGGAACATGACAACATGACGCATATTTTATTATGAAAATTTTAAATTACTATTCAATTTGTAATTTTATCTCCAAACAAACTGAGTTTTAAACAGTTACCAGCCCATAATGAGTTCAGAGTGCAGATGTCTAACATATAAGCAAAAACATCAATTTTATATATCTTGACTGCCTGAAATATTTTCTGAAATAGCTGTTTTAAAAAATGACCAAGTCAAAAATTAAAAAATCCTGACGTGATGGGCCAAAATGAATACCAGATTTGGAATCAGCACATATTTTAAAATTTTTTTTGTAAACCAGTGCTATCAGTAACTAAATTAAATTTAACCCTTCCAACCATGGCAATAAGAGTTTATGAACAAACAAATATAAAAAACTACTCATATAAGGGTGCCTGAAGTCCTGCAGTCTAGTTTTCTGCTTGCGGTTGTGTGGATCACAATTTCAAATCCCTTATCTCTATGGAAAGCAAATGTGGTTATCTTCCAATTATGTGGATACATCTCTCTTAGAACAAGCACCTTGTGGCTTGTCCAATTTTTAGCCAGACACCAGAGATGTTTCATTTGGTGCCCCAAGCACAAAGAAACAACAATACTTTGGTCTTTTGGAAGTAGTCTTACCTAATCCCTTTACAGCTTATAACTATCAACATATCAACAACACAAGACCCATGCCCAATAAAGGTATCCCATTGATCCATTTACAGGCGTTTTGTGACAGGTTGGGGCTGTATGGCACTGAATACCATCTAGCAATACAGTTGGTATGACCCCAAATTAAATATTCACTACTTGTTAGCCAATAACTACCATTCAGGCACTGAACATATACAAACCATAGCCTACTGCACCTAATACCCTCCTTAAGACTTCAAGTCGCAGTTTACTTGCTTTGGATAACAAACTGCATGGAGATCAACAGTATGAAACAATTAACAAACAGCACCATACCAAATGAATAACACATAAGAGTTACAGGAGAAACTACCAGCCTTTGTCAACCAATGAAATTCAATCAACTGCTCTGCAAAAGTTGAAAGTAAAATGTACAAACTTGGAGTCAACTATTTCCAAAGTTACTGTTACTGTTACTATGGAGATAATTATTGCAGTTACCACTCAAAAGGTAACTGCAGTGTAGACTGATCTCCAAATAGAGTTCTAAAGTAAACTGAGACACGCATGCAGTGGTAATTGTTCACTTTTAAAAAACAGCAACTGATGTATGGTCAACTGGAGGCAAGGTTCATAATGGAGCATTCTTTCAATTGCTTGAACATTGTTTTCTTACCTGTGGCCACAGTATTTCATAAGTTTTCAAAGAGTACACTAAGTGTGTAAATTGGTCTTGTTTGTCATTTATGGTGTAAAATGGAGTTGTTATTGTAAAAGGGAGTCAATATTATGTGTCCAGTTTTGTCAAAACATAAACATGTATGGATAACTCTGGTGTTACAAGAGAATTTGAGTGGTTATCCTGTTATGCTAATGAGCGTACTTGTGAATGGAACTTACTTAAGAACAAAACAGCAACATTTTGATTAAACCACTAAAGTGTTTTGATTTTCTTAGTGAAAGTTTTACTTCATATTCTGCTTTTCTTGCACTACTGACTGTTAATGTATACTATACATGCAAAATCTGCTTAATGTTTTTTAATATCATGCATATAAAAAGAACCTACTCCTTCCATTTCTTCCAAGCATTATTGCATCTTTGGAAAAAAGTAATAATTAAAAAAAAAAATAGTTTTAACGTCATTTTTCCCCAGCAATTGGGGCTCAGACGGTGCCCTTCACAGGGACTTTGATTTGGCAGTGAGGAATTTCTTGGCCGGATGCCCTTCCTGACGCCAACCGATGGCTTTTTCTTTTCGCAAAGTTCTAAATTCTCCTCGACAGCTCGGGGAATCGAACCCGGAACTCTTGGTTACTGTGCAGTGCACTAACCATTAAGCCACGGCTCCTCTATAATTAATTACATGAATGGAAATAAGAAAATGGAAGATTATTACTAATAAGTGTACCTGACTCTATCTATTATCCATCTTAACACAATTAAATTGGTGTGGAGTCTTTTCCTTGACCAGAACATCTGATCCGTTAATATGGCAAATATTGGTAATATTGCAAAAATTGCAACCTTAACACATAGTCCAGCAGTTGCAGTTGAATCATGACATGAAAAAAACCCCACTTTATCTCTCTCAGCAGCATCCAATTATAGTTTTTGGATCACCTTTATAAATATAAAAACATACACACTAACAGGTACTTAATCAGATTAACCATAATAGATAGATACTGTCCGACCTTGCTAACATGATGTTGAACCAGTGAAAAGGATGATGATGACAATGATGAAGATGATAAAGAAGAAAGGGAAAAAGGAATAACAGATAAAAGTGAAAGGAAATTAATTTAATCAGTTTTTTCAGTGGGTCAAAATCAATTTTGGAACCGCCAGAGGATTTACCTTTATTATCAGTTCCATCCAGCTCTAGCATCAACTGGTCAATCTCTCCTTGCTTGGTGACATCAAGTCCCTGTAAATGAAGTCAAGAAAATTGCCATCATTTAACACCAGCCTACAATCATTCGAGTTTGGCAAGTTTAAAAAAAGAATTAAAACTATGAAATGAAAAAATATGAAGCAGTAATGTTAGCAGCAAATAAATAATGTAAAAAGATAGCTGCAACAGCACAAAACCAGTTTTTGTTTTGAGTATGTACAAGATTGCATAGTTTGTACAAAATTGTTCTTTGCTTCTATCACCACCTCATTTGTTCGCAAATGAATACTACCTATGAGTACAATCCAAGACAGCTAATTCGGGAGAGCTTAAGACTAAAAGTTCATGGTTCATTCCTGGGTCTTACCAGGCTTACTATTTTTCAATGAATGAAGGCAATGTTTCATAAATATCCCAATAGTGGAGGAAAAAAGCTCCTTGACAGAGATTTGTACTTTTAAAACGTTTTCTAGTTTTTATTGTTGCCCTTCAAAAATGGGTATCAACATTTCCCCCAGATCTAACTTAATACAAATAGAAAAAAGTGTTAATGCCCTGGTCATATCTTGTTAGCCATGTTTGATCATACATTATGTTAAGCAGAAAAACACATTTCAACATTTTTTAAAACGAGTTAGAAATTCATATTTAAAATTTGTATTTTCTCATTTTTTCCTAAATCAGTAGGTAACATAGCTTGCCAGGTATGGGTTAATGTGCACAATTTGTTGATCATCTAAAAATTGTTTGGATAAAGGGGCTAGCTGCAACTATTTCCTTGCTAAACAAGTCTCAAATAATAAATGTATGGCAATGATATATACCATGTTATATTCACAACATACTTGGTTTCGTGAAATACTAAAAATTACAAAGAGAAATATTTTATTTGTTTTATGATCAGCAGTGGCAGATTTACTTTTGTTATCTTTCAATGGCAATCTTGTTGCTATGAACTATAATTTATTATTATGAACTATTGTTATGAACTATGATTTATTATGAACTATGATTTATTATGAACTATGATTATTATGAATTATGATTTGCCAAGAACTCTGAACTTCTAATTTAGTCTGTTGGACTTCCTGTTGTGATTTGCATTCAGGTCAGCGGTTTCACTGTATCAACCGCCATTTTGTAAACTCATGATGTAGCATCCATTGATAGCTCAGTAAAGCCTAGTTTTTACGGCAATCTTTGTGTCTTTATTTATTACACTTGTCTTTTGATGTTCATCAACAAAACTATTGCTCTGCTTTCAAATACAATATGGAGACTGATGTTTTTGTTTCCCAATTTTCTCCAGTTTTCTTGCAAAGATCATAGGGTTTTTTAGTTTTATTTACAAATCAAGTGGTTCCTTATTCAATCTCATTCCTAGAGAAACTGTATCTACACTATATCCTTATTTATTTTCCTTATTCCTAATCTTCCTATTTTTCTTA
>RDPX01000006.1:2811211-2835139 GCA_003991215.1 Morbakka virulenta | reverse complement strand
ACAACGTAGCACGGATAGTTCACTGGGAGATTTGCAAGAAGTATGACTTACCAAGGGCTGAACAGTGGTACAATCATAAGCCAGAAGGCGTTACTGCAAATGAAAGCATTAAGGTACTGTGGGACTTTAACATAAACACAGATTACGAAATTGAACATAGGCGACCAGACATTGTTGTCGAGCTAAAACCAGAAAAAGAGTGCTTGATCATTGACATAGCCGTACCAGGAGATACAAGGATAAAACAGAAGGAACAAGAGAAAATTGAAAAGTATCAAGAACTGAAAAGAGAAATTGCAAGGTTATGGCGCCTTCGAAAAGTAAGTGTCATCCCAGTTGTAGTTGGTGCATTGGGATGTGTCACAAAAGAAGCAGAGCAGTACATAGAAAAAATCGGGATCAAGATCAGGACTGAAGTGATACAGAAAACGGTGCTGTTGGGAACTGCAAGAACATTGAGAAAGGTTCTCGAAACCTGAGGCTAGTTGTTCTAGCTTGCTTTCGGGACGAACTAACCAGGAACTTTTACCTGTGATAACAAGAAAATAATAATAATAATAATAACAAAAATAATAAATATACCAAGCTAGTAATACTAAGGAAATAAATTCAGATAGATATCAAAGCAAAAAAAGGTTATTCTCCAGTTAGGAAACAAATGTTATAAACACACAGTACCCACATTCATCATAAAGACTGGTCTTCACTGAAGTAGTGTATTTTCCCATATAAAACAAATACAACAGTTAAATACAATAAAGTCACCTTTGACACAAGGGCTGGACCAATGATGGTGTTAACATTGTCTACTGCTTTCTGTACACCTTTTCCCAAATATCTTGATGGATCTTTGTCTCTGAGCTCTAATGCCTCATAAATACCAGTGCTGGCACCAGATGGTACTGCAGCTCGGAAAACACCTAATATTGAGAATGTAATGTCAGACAACATTTTACTTGATATTTCTCAAACAAAATACAATACCATTTTGATTATTCCACCTAGCTGGGACCATGACAACATTACTGAAATAATTTATTCAAATAATTAATACTCAGATGATGAGAATTCAAACAATTGACATTCAGATAATGAGAAAGAGCCCCTTAAAACCATGTGTTAGTTGGGGTCACAACAAATAACAATAGTGGCATTCAAAAATCCACTGATGTCCCCATTCATATTATTCTATTATTAAATGATGTATGCTGATGTAATTTAGGTCACTTGCAACAACTACCTCTCTTGGAAATACCATTACCATATTGCCTTTGGTTAACATAGCAAGCTTTACTGGGGTGTTAACTAGTACAGATGATTAACTTTTAATTGGCCCTATTTGGGGTCCCTGTTAACTGCAATAAACTCAGTAAAGTTTAAAGTTGTGTTCACTTAACACTGACCAACTAGAAAGTATGGAGCTTTGGGTCAGTTAAATGAAAATAATTTAGAATATTATGGTTAATTTGGAATATTGAATNATGGATCTTTGTCTCTGAGCTCTAATGCCTCATAAATACCAGTGCTGGCACCAGATGGTACTGCAGCTCGGAAAACACCTAATATTGAGAATGTAATGTCAGACAACATTTTACTTGATATTTCTCAAACAAAATACAATACCATTTTGATTATTCCACCTAGCTGGGACCATGACAACATTACTGAAATAATTTATTCAAATAATTAATACTCAGATGATGAGAATTCAAACAATTGACATTCAGATAATGAGAAAGAGCCCCTTAAAACCATGTGTTAGTTGGGGTCACAACAAATAACAATAGTGGCATTCAAAAATCCACTGATGTCCCCATTCATATTATTCTATTATTAAATGATGTATGCTGATGTAATTTAGGTCACTTGTAACAACTACCTCTCTTGGAAATACCATTACCATATTGCCTTTGGTTAACATAGCAAGCTTTACTGGGGTGTTAACTAGTACAGATGATTAACTTTTAATTGGCCCTATTTGGGGTCCCTGTTAACTGCAATAAACTCAGTAAAGTTTAAAGTTGTGTTCACTTAACACTGACCAACTAGAAAGTATGGAGCTTTGGGTCAGTTAAATGAAAATAATTTAGAATATTATGGTTAATTTGGAATATTGAATAAATCTCTAGCCAAACAGTGTTATCTCGATATCAAAATGATGGATAAGAGTTGGTTTTTGTAATGTGCGGGCTCCATTTCATGCTGGAAAACTAGCAATAACTGTTAGATCAGAGGGGAAAAGAAGACCAGGGCAACCAATGAAGACAGGACATAGGATGGTCATCAAAGAATTAAACAGCAGATGCCAGAGAGGATTAACAAAGCAAATCCCTTAAGAGAATTTCATTGTAAAAGGGCTACTTCAAATTTCTTTGCCCACTAAGCCTGGTCTTCACACAAATGCAAGAATATGATATCTATTGGGCAACCATTAAGGGTTTCTTTACTCATGAGAATAAAATGCACCTCAAAATAACAAGACACTGGTGAGCCTATAACACCATACTAGTTTGTGTACATAATTTTCCTCTTTTCTCTTGTTAGATGTACATGGATGGTGTAAAGTTGCTTATGCCCTACATCATGGGGAATAAATTGTCATGGCGACATCTTTCCATCCTCATCAAAATACCCTATGTCATGTGAAGTTGGGTACTGCAATGCTGTGTGGAGAGATAAAAAGTACTTCATTAAAAAAGCTCTAATGTGGATCCCTCTTTTGATTCCTTAGACTTGCAGTAATGGGTTTGAATTCCATTTCTTACATGATAAAATTGTAATAAACCCATAAAAACACTTAACAGCATACCTTTGCTTGTGGTTACATCAACTTCAATTGTGGGGTTTCCTCTGCTGTCTAAAATTTCTCTTGCATGGACTTTGGATGCCATCTTGTTCTCTGGTGAAAAATACATTTATGGATCATGAAAATCACCTTTTAGGAGTTGCAAACCAAAATGCGCAAAGAATTTGGTCTGGCAAACTGTGAATATAATTGATGGAAATTTGGTCATGGTGCTACTATAAACCTATATAAAACTATAAAAGGCAATTTCACTTTAGTTCACTGGCTGCAAATGGCTGACATAGTAAAATACCAACAGAGTATCAAGCTGTGTGAACTGAAGGTAATAATATTTATACTCAATCATCAAAAAAATACAAAATGTATGTTAAAACAGCAGCAATTACATTCCCAACTTTTCACAGATTACAGCACTGTTGAGGGAGCTAACAAAGAAAAATGCCCAATTCCAATGGATGCAAAATTGTCAGCAAGCCTATGAACATATTGCAAAAGCCTTAACAAACCACCAGCTATGGCCTTCTATGACCTAAAATACAAAACAAAGCTTATTGTAGATGGATCCAAACATAGAGCATCAAGCATTTTCATGCAATTAGATCTGAAAAGTCAAAAGTACAGGGTCATTCGCTACAGTAGTAGATCCACCACACAAGCAGAATCAAGGTAAAGCCAGACAGAGATTGAAAGTGTGGCTACTGAGTTTGCAATCAAATGCAACCATCTGTAATTTGTAAATGACAGTATCATAAGTTCAAATATTCATTTGAGCGAAGCTTTTCGTATATAATTATACATCATCAGGCTCTAAAGAAAGAAAAAACAAATTAAAATATAAATGCAGGGTTCTGTAACTTAAAACACAATGGAAGCACCCAAGTGTGTGATTTTCAGGTGATTCCATGGCGAAATAAAACTAAAGAGTGCATGTCCAGCTGATCATTAATTTTTGGCTGTTGAGCACTTATAAAAAACGCTTCAAATATTCTCCTTTTATNATGGATCCAAACATAGAGCATCAAGCATTTTCATGCAATTAGATCTGAAAAGTCAAAAGTACAGGGTCATTCGCTACAGTAGTAGATCCACCACACAAGCAGAATCAAGGTAAAGCCAGACAGAGATTGAAAGTGTGGCTACTGAGTTTGCAATCAAATGCAACCATCTGTATCTCTACATTCTGCTCAAGTTTACAGTAGTGACAGACCATAAACCACTCCAACCATTGTATAACACAACATCAACCTGTAAGGCTACACCTTTGACCTAATTCATCAAGCAGGCAAGACCAACCCTACAGATTATCTTTCACAACAAGACCTGCAAGAATCACAGCAAGTAATGCATCATATCAATGCTATCATCAGAAGCAATATTCCACCAGCAATAACAATAGAGAAAATGAAAGCAGCTACCAAAGCTGATCTGATTCTTCAATGGCCAAAAGAAGCAATTCATAGAGGGTACATCAACATGACCGAAAGTCCCTTTACTGGCACCCTTCAAGCACTCATTCACAGATTTGTCAGAAGATGAACTAGTATTAAGAGGAAGCAAGATAGTAGTACCACAGAGCTTGCAAAGAGAAATTGTCACCCTGACACACGAAGGACATGGAAAAGTCAAAACAGTACCTGCAAATGCACACATAGTTTCCAAAAATGGACATGGCCACAGAGGAAAGAAGTAAGAGCATGCATGGCCTGCAAATAGTAGTTTCCACACCACAAAGAGAACCTCTCAAGTAACAGAGCATCCTGAATACCCATGACAGAAGCTCACTTCTGATCTCCATGGCCCACTCACAACTGGTGAATACATACCAGTCATCCAGTGTCTCTATTCAAGTTATCCAGTTGTCGAAATAGACAAAACCAGACTACCAACACCTACAGACAAAACTGTGCTAGTGTATGACAAAGAAGTTTGAGAAACCAACAAACAAAGAAAACAATGTATGAAATGCACAGTAGATAGTAAAAAATATGTCAAACCATTGGACACACAATAAGGAGATCTAGTTCTCTGCAAACAATAGAAGCATTGAAAACATGACACGAACTATATCAGTGAAATCTCTACAGTCATCAAAAGAAAAGGGCACCTAATTAGAGAAAAAGGTTGATGTGTGCCAACTGTAGTCACAGCAACACCAACAATGGGGTTGTTGTCCTAGTTGAGGATTACGAAATCAAGTCATTAAGTCAGCATGTCCCATGTTGAGCTCTTACAGTGATTGGGTAAAATATTAGTTTTGGGATCAGTAGATTGCATGTGTAAGCAAATTATTTGAGTAAAAATGATGCAATTTACCAATTTAATATTTTGTACATAGAGTTTAAATATGGACAAAAAGATGTAAAAAAGGGGCTTGTGTTTCAGTCAAGAGTTAGAGACACACCTTGTTTTAGGGTGTTGTATTGAAAGAACAGTCTTCTTATTCTTGTATCCTGCATGTGTTTCCTTCTGATACATAACAAAGGTACTCGCACAGACATCACACGACAAGTCATGTTCTTTAAGAAAATCTACAAGAAACTGAAAGAGGATGTAGAACTAGATCCATTTAAAGCAAGGACTGATATACCATGGCAGCAATCTCTACCACCGATGACTCCAATTCCAACTCCACAATGACCAGACAAGGAACCACAGAGAGAAGAAGAGGTTCACAATAGAGACAACAAACAGGTAAATGCAGAAGAGAATGAAATGCCACAACAACAACAACAACAACAGTAAACAAGACCAAAAAGACAACAAAAACTGTCAGTAAAATACAAAGACTATGAACTGTGAAAATGTAGAAAGAACTGTTGTGTCTGCGTCAGGATGTACAAGATAAATCAACAAGAAACAGACAAGGTTTCCCGATTAACCCAAATACGAGATGATTTGTCTCCTTCAAACTAGTGAATACACACTATTTTATCTCTGGAGAATATATATATATATGTTTCTAAGTCAACTTTAATCACATGAGATCATACTGTCCCATAATTTTCTGCTACATCATGCTGGTAAGTGGGAGGGCATTGGATGTCATGATGCGGTAATGTACGTTTCACACTCCTATGTACAAACAATTCAACTGCTACATACAAGAAATTCCTCATCATAACAATTACTCATGATGTACACATCAGGAACACTAAGAACAATTAATACCAATCTTTTCTTTTGTATATGGCTGTAATAGGGATGACTGTAAAATTTACCATTTGAATTACTAAGACAATGCCTTTTTGAACTTGACTACTCAGAAGTAAGCACACATCTCTTTCTCTCTCTCACCCACAACTTCACCAAGCATTCCAATGATTGGGGTGACTGGTATTATTACAATTCCAGATTCTTGTCACTTCCCATTGCAAGTCCTGATACTTATAAAGCTATTCATTCTCTCTTTCATCTGAACCCTTGTGTCAAATGGACAGGAAACATGAATAATCAAACAATATCTTGTCTGTTTGTTCAGGATTAAAATGTCAGGTCATTTTGTTTCAGTTCTTTATCAGTTTGAGTTTCAAAATCCTTAAGTATCTTCACCTGATCTTTCTGTTACTCATTCTGGGGTATGCTCATACCACTTTTCACAGTGGGTCAAATTATTACATTTGCATTGTTTCCAGTGTATAGCTTTGGCAACAAGGTCATATCTCCATTCTTTGTATTGCTTCTGTCCAAGCTGTAAACATTCTTGCACTATACTCACAATAGGTTCCTCACACTCCCCACAAAGTCCACAAATGGGGGATGTTTCTGTTTTCTCAATGTTAAACTGAATAAATTTAGTTCTCAAAACCTGCACCTGGGCAGCCATCATAATTCCTTTGGTTGCTTTCTTAAAGCCACCATTCTTTAACCTGTTCCACCACTTGTCTCTAAACTTGGTGTTCCTGAGGAAAACACCATGCAGTTTGTGATTGTTCAAGTTGTCTTTTGCTCTTGCCTACTTTCACTCTTTAGTTTACCCTGATTGACTACTTCATTCTTCATCACAGTTTTCTGCATAGGTTCTTCATTGTCCAAGATATACATATAAATGTAAACAGTTCTTTTCAATAAGAGCATAGTCCTAACCAATACTGGTCATGCAAGTTTTTTATAGGATCTGTAGATTTGAGCTTTGTTTTCTCCAGTCTCCTACTAAAATTCCTCCCATGTTTTTTTCCTGATCAACTGCATTTGGTGGGATGTATCTCATTTGTGGAGTGCTTTGACCTGCTTGCCCCAGTGAGCCACAATCATGGCTTTGCTGGCTGTGGAAGAAAGGCCATGATCATGGTTCAGTTTGAATTGTCTGCTAAAACACAGTTGACCAACCCATGTGATTAGTTTTCACCAATCAAAAGATTGGTAGCCAAACTTCCTGTATCAGCCAAGCTGAGTTTTGCCATTTGCCTTGTTTATCGATCGATTTCAGAGTTTTTCTTTCAAAATGAGTGACAAGAGCCACAATAACGACAATGCCTTTGTAGCTGATAACAGTGAAGATTCTCTTTCGGAAGGTGATTTTTATGACAGAATTGATGGAAAATATGCATTTATTTTTGTTGTTATTTGATTGGGACTTTTTTACTGTAAGAAGGGGATGGGGTGGGTAAGCTGAAAAATAAAGCCATATATCAAATATATGAAAGATTATGCTTTTTTATGACAATAAATACATAAATAACTACAAACAATCAAAGAAAACAAAAAGAATGATTTTTTTTATCATGTAGATTTTGGTAGTGAAGAGAGGGCTTTTTCTGAAGAAAATATTGGAGATGCCCATGGGATTTGGATGCCTATCTTGGGAGATGATGATCAAGCCCCTGCCAGAGTCCCTTTTACTCCTGTGCTAGGGCCTATACACACCCCTCCACAAGATGCAAAGCCAATTGATTATGTAAATCAATTCTTTACATCTGACATTGTCAACCTCATTGTTTGGGAGACAAATACTTACACACAGCAGTGGATCGATGTCCATCAGGAATATCTACAGGATCACCCTAACTCCATTGTACACCAGTGGATCAGGACTGGAGAGCTCACGGCAGAGGAATTCAGGGCTTTCCTGGGAATCTGCCTGAACATGGGGCTTATCAGGAAAACCAGCATTAAATCCTACTGGGACTTGCCATACCCCAGTCAGTCCACCCCAAGGTTCAATGTACACTTCTCGCAACTGCTACGAGCCACTTCTGAAATTTTTACAATTCAATGATAATGCAGCTCAGCCTCCTGCTGGTGATCCTCACCACAAGCTTTACAAGATCCAACCCCTGATTCAGCACTTCAATGCAAATTTCCTGAGATTGCACCACCCAAATGTCGACATCTCCATTGATGAGAGTATGGTGGGGTTGAAGGGCAAGATGCCCCACCTGAGACAGTTCATGCCACTGAAGCACCATGCCAGATTTCGAATCAAACTGTGGGGGGGGGGGTGTGTGTGTGTGTGTGTGTGTGTGTGTGTGTGTGTGTGTGTGTGACAGTCGGAATGGCTACACATCACAGTTTGATGTATTCAAAGGCAAAAATACAATCAAGCCAGTTGATCCTTGAGGTCCGACTCTTGCACTGGTCACGAGGCTGCTGACAACAAGCAACTTTCTGGCAAGCAGCCTCCACCTGGGACTTGACAATTACTTCAGCTCTCCAGATCTATTTCTTGAGCTGTATAGACACAGCACAACAGCCACTGGGCAGTGAGGGTGGACAGCAGGGGGCTCCCAAGAACAGCAATCAACCAGAGGCTCAGAAACCATGAGGTTGCTGAATGCAAAAAGGGCTCCCTCCTCTGTGTTGCCTGCAAGGATATGTCCAAAAAGCCTGTTCTCCTCAGCACTCCTGTTTCAGAGGGATTTGAGGAGGTACAAAACAGAAGGAGGCAGGTTGCCAACAAGCCAAAGATTTTTCTTTCAACAAGACAACAGAATTCCAAATCCATTTTCAGTCAGTCTTCTGGATCGAGAGTGGTGGTTAGTATGGATCAGCTTTTCATCATCCAAATAAGTACCAGGGAATGGATGCATCATAAATTTTTTAAATTGGAAAGCAGGATCACTAACAAAACCATATGGCATAACCATGACCATAATCAGTTTTGCTTCTGGTAATCTTAACTGGCCTTTGTTCAATTTAATACCAAATTCCAACTTCGTTAAAACTCCACTGTCACTGTCTCATCCATATGCCCTATGTCAGCCATTATACACTTATATTTTGCATCAAATACTGTCATTAAAACTACAGTGGAATCTCGCTATAACGAACTTTCAAGGGATCGAAAAAATAGTTCGTAATAGTGGGAGTTTGTTATACAAAAGGGAAATTATTTTATGAAGAATTTCAAGGGAAAATGGCCCAGAATGCTTTTTGGACCCTCCCCTCAGTATATACACTTAGGTGGCACACTGAATTGTTCGAGAAACGGCCTACAGGATGATAAGCACGGTCGCTCTAATAGATAGCAAATAGAAAATCAAAAGAAATAAGTTTTTCACTCAAAAAATGTTCTATGATGAATTATATGGAAGATCAATACTCTTGTTGACAGTTTTATTTTAAAAAGTCAGTGATACATTTCTGTTGTTTTTTATTACTCGTGGCTAAATAGTACAACCTTAAAAAGGAATTGATTTTTTTTGCATTTCATTCCCCATTTCATCAAAAAAAAGACTATATGTTTGAAGCACCTCTAGAGCCTGAACAACTTCACTCTTCGTTAGCGGTTGTACAACAACTTTTTCTTCGATCACATCACACTCTTCTTTACTTTCTTCATCTAAATTAGACACTGTGGCTATGATCTCTTCATTGGTAAGCTGACCTGCTTTAAAAGTTAACAATTCATCATCCGTGTCTAGGTAATTGTCTGCTGTCATTTCTGGTGATACTGAACCCTCATTTCGCACTCTTAGCTCCTCAATTTCACTGGCTAGCTCTTGAAATGAGTCATTTAAACTTTGCTGTTGGCTTTCTGTGCAAATGCCAGCTTTCCAAAAACAGTTCACAATTGTCTCAGATGTTACCCAGAAGATAGGACATTGCAGTTAAGATACTGATATTTGGCACCCCTTTGTTTGAACATGTGCCTGATAGTGAGCCTTCAACGAACCTATAACTCCTTGGTCCATAGGCTGAGTTTTGGAAGTGGTGTTTGGAGGCAGAAAAATTAGCTCCACTGCTTGCAGCTTGTCGATGTTTGGATGAGCAGGGCAGTTGTCAACGACAAGTGCAATCTTTCTTCCCTCAGCAACGAACTTATTGTTGATTTGTATGACCCATTCCTTAAAGATGCTACCATCCATCCAACTCTTTTTCTGCATGCGGTATTGACAAGGCAGACTTTTGATGTTTTTGAAACATCTTGGCTTTGCTGATTTCCCTATCACAAACATAGGCAATTTGTCTCCAACAGCATTTGCAGCAGCTAAACCTGTCAAATGCGCTTTGCTGTGTTTTCCTCCTGAGCATCGCTCGTTCTTGTAATGCAAAGATTTAGCAGGAAATGATTTATAAGAGGCCAAACTCATCAGATTTGAAAATGTTCTTTAAATCGTACTTGGACATAATAGTTGGAAGATTAGTCTCGTTCCATGGTGCTGTCATTTCAGAGGTACATGACTTTACTTCCCCAGATACGTATCTAAAAGTTATATTATGCCTGACCTTCCATCTGTCAAGCCAGTCATCAGAAGCTTTGAAATCATCAAGGTGTAATGATGATGCAAATTCTAAGGCTTTGTTCTTAAGTATCACTCCTGAAATTGGACATTATTGCCTATGTTTGTAACATTTGCACTAGTGTTTTGGAACCAAGTGTAAACTACCTTGTCCAGTTTTTCGCTGTCTGCTTTTTTCATCTTCTGTCGCTTAGGATTTACTCCTTCAGATTCATAAGCAGCTATGATTTTTTCCTTGTTTGCAAGCCAGGTTGATACTGTGTTTCTTTGCACTCCATATTTCTCTGCTTCTAACTTCTTTGGTATCCCTGATGAAATATCTTGTCAAGCCTGGTACTTTCTTTTAATTGGAAGTGTACTTCTTGTCTTTTTTACTTTATCAGCCATCTTACGATATTTTTATTAACTAACTGTAGCCTAGCAAGCATGTAGAGCAACAGCTTACTTAAGGAATGATCCCTTATTTATTTTGTAATGAATTTATTTGACACCTCATCACCTAATTATCAGTTGCACTCCTCACTCCATGAGCAGATGTANTTTCCTTGTTTGCAAGCCAGGTTGATACTGTGTTTCTTTGCACTCCATATTTCTCTGCTTCTAACTTCTTTGGTATCCCTGATGAAATATCTTGTCAAGCCTGGTACTTTCTTTTAATTGGAAGTGTACTTCTTGTCTTTTTTACTTTATCAGCCATCTTACGATATTTTTATTAACTAACTGTAGCCTAGCAAGCATGTAGAGCAACAGCTTACTTAAGGAATGATCCCTTATTTATTTTGTAATGAATTTATTTGACACCTCATCACCTAATTATCAGTTGCACTCCTCACTCCAATGAGCAGATGTAACGATCGAAACCTAATTACAAAACTACTGTCATATCACTGACCTAGCATACAATAGCACTGATTTAGATACCTCAACCTAAAATCATTGAAGCTGTAAAAGAAGATATTGAAAAAAAGCAACCAGTACTTGATGTTCAAATTCCCTTTGATGTTGGTTTGCCCATCGTCATAACAAAAAATTGGGAAGTTGATTCTTATGTTTAAGGTTACCATGCTTACAGAAGTTTATGGACCCCGACTATGAATGAAATTTTGGAAACTCAAAGACAACCAGACAACCCAATGGATAAATATGCTGTTTGTGTATTAAAAGATGCCAGATTTGTTGGACATTTGAAAGAAAGGCTGTAACGGACAATTTTCTATTTTTTCAAGGAGTGATGCTTATGCCAAGTGCTCTGTATGAATTTCAGGGAAACCAGTGAACCTTGGAGACCGTGAGGGAATGCAAGTTCTGTGTGTGCTACAATTTGAGGGACAGAAAAGATTCATTGATACATTTAAAAAGAATCTTTGATGAAATGATTCAATATTGCCAGATATTATTGTCTTTTTTCTTTTCACATCAGTTAGTACAGTACAGTAGACCGGACATAACAGAGACACAACACATGCCTGGTCATCATTAAACCTTTACACCTCAATTAGACTGACAGATTAAGGTTAACCTATGTTTTCTATCTGTTTTAATCACACGCGATCACCGTTAGTTTTCTCAAAAGTTCGTTGTGCAGGGGGTCTTTGTGATGAAGGGACCAGAAATTTGGTTCGTAATAACGAAAATTCGTTATACTAAGGGTTCGTGGAAACAGTGGAAATCAATTGATTTCCACTGTTCTTCAGTGCTGGGAAATTTGACAATTGTTATAAAGGCAATCCCAAATTGCATCGCAAGTTTCATAGATAATTTTGTTAACAGTTGCTTTGTCTGTAACTAATAGCAATCAATTCGCAGCAAATTTCCCGTTGTTAGATACCACAAAGTTTCCGCCAGTCTTTGCCAAGGAGTTACTCAAAATCGATATCTGTTTGCATGAGCAAGTTGATCTTTTACAATTTTCAGAAGTTCGTCAAGCGCTCTTTTGACATTCCAAAATATTGGTGATGTCTCTCCTCGTCCACATTTCTTAATTCTTGAATGAGGCAGTGATATTCTTTTCTTTAACATCTCGTGGTATTTACCATTCGAACATGGGATCGTCGCTGTTCATTTTGGTATAACTGATACAACGCAAGTAATCTGGGAAGTTTTTTCTTCGACGGGATCGTTGAAACTTATCTATTAATTTTGCTTGCAGCACATATCAGGTATGAACACGCATCTATTTTAAGGAGGTTTTTT
Source organism: Morbakka virulenta (assembly GCA_003991215.1). Lineage (NCBI taxonomy): Eukaryota > Metazoa > Cnidaria > Cubozoa > Carybdeida > Carukiidae > Morbakka > Morbakka virulenta. Next base: position 2,822,461 of record RDPX01000006.1, on the reverse strand, counting down.
TCGCTTAAACAAAAAAAAATTGCGTTCGGGAATAATTTTTTGCTTATCCGTTTTGCTTCATGCAATAAACCGGGCTTTACCCTAGGCACCTGGATGTGGCTAAGTAGCAATGGAAAATAGCCAAATATTAGCCATCAGGAAGTCATAATAACATTATCACCATCATTATCAGAATAATATAATAAATATTACTACCCTGTGTTTGTGGCCAAAGTAAGTATTCTTAGGTGCATCGAAAAAACCAACATTACCCTCGTGCTGCACAGTAATGGACTGCCAAAAGATTTTCAACAGCATTCTTGTGGAACGGTTAAAACTTTCACACCGGGGGTTGATTAAAGGGATTGGTACCCCCTATGTACAAATTTATACCCTTCCGATTGTGAAAAAAATATATATAAATTTGGACACAACAGACAATGACGTCCAGGTTGTGGGACAATGACGTCAGGGTGTGGTTTCAATCAATTACTTGGGTATTGTTGGCTGAAACAGTGGGACGGTTGTGCCCCTACTAAGTAGATAAGTAAATCCCAGAATTTCCGGGTCTATGTTGCAGTGCCGCTAGTTCAGGTTAAAATATTTTCCTTGCCCACATAATGCTAATTTATTTTCCAGGTTTTGGGATCATCTATAAGAAGTCAAGGCCTATCGTTACAAGAAGTTCAACAATTTGCAAAAATAAAACCCAGCCCAAAGTTGGAAATGCCCTTTTCCCGTGAAAACAAACAGTTGGGACTGAGAAAAGCAAATCCAGCACTTCAAACTACTGTTTACAAAATACCTACAATTTGAAAAATTTCTTAAAACTCGCACGGATGACCCAATGGCCGGTGATTTCGGTTCTTTTATGAATACGTTAAGGGCCTCCGCAGTTCCTCCACAATACTTGACCTAAAAACCATATGCGAATGAAGGGGTAAGACTAAAAAAACGGGTTCCAACTAACCTTCATGGCAACAGGCAAAAATTATAGTTAACTTATGAAGTTTTCATCCTAATTAACGGCGTCAGTTCGCTGTGTCACTTTATCAAATGACAATTACTGTACTTGGAAATATCTTGACCCTAAAATGGTTTTAACTCCATGAATAAGATCACCCATTCTCATAATTACTTTCTCGAACAAGAAAACCTTCATTGACAATGAATAAATGGGGGCGTGCACCATGAATTCAATAACGATAAGATCACAAAAAGGCAGTTCCAAACATATATTAAGTTAAGAAGTGGAACGCCTTGCCTAAAATAAAAATTAAAAGTAAAAAATTGGTCTTACTTTATTTCACACTTTAATGAAAACAGCAACAAACGAACTTCTGATGTATCACTCCACAAAGCAACAGCTTCCAGATGCAGATAAAAATTTTCTCGTGATGGTTGGCACGAAACTGGTCCAGCAGTAAAACTGGATCTCAATTTGAAGGAGAGAATATGGAACACACCTCCACATTTGGTTTTCCCGCCAATCTTAGTTTCCAGGTCTTCGAAAGGATCACAAAAATATTGACTTGACAGTATTTGACAGTATAAAAACAGATTGACTTCACAGGCAGTGATATGTGTTTATTCTATAATAAAGCACTTCCTGAAATTAGAATATATATATACACACACACAAGGCTCGGCGAGCCTAAAAACTTCATCAATTGGTTGACAAAAATGATGAACTTTTTAGGCAAAAAAACAAGAACAACCCCTTGAATAGCAAACTCTTTACAGACAAAATTATATATAATGAATAAAATATAGAACACTAAAATTGTGTATACACATGGCTGTGGTTTTTATTGTTAGAGACATACTTTTATTAGCACGATAAGAGAACAAAGGTCATTATCTTTAACGCTTTGAAGAGGAGCTTTTCTTCTAAAATGAATATAGATTGTTGTTGTGTGTAGAAAATAGAGGACATATGAGAAAAATAAAAAACGCTGGATGTCAAAAGTCAATTTAAGTCGAAAGATAGGAGTCGAAACAATCAAGTCATCATTGAGAATAATAAGAACCATATCAACCCAACAGTAACTTCACTTAAAAAAACCCTGCTTTTGGAAAGTGAAATCGATAATGCAGGTCACAATTGTTTACAGGATACAATTAGTTAGGTTGTAACGAAGTTGTATTTCATGTTTTAGTAGTGAAAAGGACCAGCAAAACTTGGAAATGGAGATAAACAAAGAGGGAAAATTGTTTTTCTACTGGGTTTCATTATTGGGAAAGAGTGTTAACAAGCTTCAAAGATCAACAAATTTCAAAATGCCCTTTGCAGATCCAAGTTTCGGAATAACTATTCCTCAATGTGGAACTATTCAAGAAATTACAAATAAAGGCTTCAAGCTGAAATAAAAGAAATTAGAAATTTTTTGTCACAATAACTGAAACCATTCAATTTCCCAAACGACAAGGAATAGCATTGAGAGGCGATGAAAGTAACAAAAATTCTAATTTTATGTAACTTATGAAGTTAGGGAGCACAGACTCCCAAAAATAAAAAAAATGGTTGGAAAAGAAATGTGAAGAGTTCACATTGCATGATATCCCAAAACGACATTCTTTTGCTTATGGAAAATCAAATTGTATATGATATGCCTTATGAAATTAGGAGGTATTTTTTCGGAACGATTTGCAGCAAGTACATCGTTCTCTCCAACAAAGAAAAATTTTCATTATGTTTCAGGTGGATCAATGAACAATGTAAAGAACATGAAGTATCTTTTGGGTTTTATGAAGTCCAAAATATCAAGAGCGATACTGGTGCTTCAGTTATTGGAGATATATTATTACAAACACAAATTTCCTTGGAGAAATATAAAGGTAGTGCTATGACAGCGCGAGTAACATGCTTGGTAAGAAATTGGGCGCAGCGGAACAAGTCCTCGCGATTCAGACAAAAGCGATTGTCGGGCATTCCTATTACCACTCATAAAGTCTTTCAATGAAAGCAACTACAAAAGAATAAAAAACTGTGTTAGATACCATGGATGCCAGTACTGAAATCGCTATTTCGATTAAATATTCGTCGAAAAAAGAAAAGAAGTTCGAATTAATTAAAGAGGTATTGTTTGAAGAATAGTTGGATAGAAGTGCTACAAACCGTATCAGACAACTTTCAACGACAAGGTAGACGGATACGGGACAATTGTTTTCAGAGAATTCCTGACAATTATGGCTATTTATACGAATCCTTTGAAGAACCTAAACTCAACAGAGAAGCTGCGAATTGTAGATTGTAGGCTTCCAACTCTCTATTTTAGATTAAAATTCGAAAAACTTCGTTATTCTCACTCCAATGAAGTTTCACAAACGTTACAAAGTGAGGAAATAACAGCCTTAAATAGTAAGTGCTTAGATATGCTTACAGTGGAAATTATCCAGGACATAAAAAACGATAATAGCTTTGATTTAATGTATGATCTGTCCTTNCTTTCAACGACAAGGTAGACGGATACGGGACAATTGTTTTCAGAGAATTCCTGACAATTATGGCTATTTATACGAATCCTTTGAAGAACCTAAACTCAACAGAGAAGCTGCGAATTGTAGATTGTAGGCTTCCAACTCTCTATTTTAGATTAAAATTCGAAAAACTTCGTTATTCTCACTCCAATGAAGTTTCACAAACGTTACAAAGTGAGGAAATAACAGCCTTAAATAGTAAGTGCTTAGATATGCTTACAGTGGAAATTATCCAGGACATAAAAAACGATAATAGCTTTGATTTAATGTATGATCTGTCCTTGAAAGGAACTGAAATATTTCACTTCGTTAAAAAGCCTGTTCTGGAGAGAGAAAAAGGATAACACCTGAGTATTCCTTATTGAATTAAATAGCGGGATATCAAAGCAACTCCCAAGAGCACCGCCTTGAAAATATTCGTGATCATTATCGGAAGCAGTTTTATCATGAAATCGATGTTTTCGGATCTTCCGTACGTGATCATTTTGAAAAGCCATCGTTCTTGGTGTTCGAAAAGTTGGAATCTCTGTTGATAAAATGGTTAAAAGGGGATGAATTATCTGCTGAAATTCAATCTAGTCAAGCACAGTACAGCACTGATATGGACAAAAATAGTTTAATCGTCGAACTGTCTATGTTCAAGACACAATTTGAAGACAAAATTCTGAACGCTTATTTCAATCAAAGAAATAAAACTGTTGCATACAGAGGGGAAAGAGCTACTTACAAGGTCTGTAAAATTTGCAAAATTTTTGGTGTACATCGTGCCACAAGTGCGACAACGGAGAGAATATCTTCAGTAGTAAGACAGATTGAAACCTGGATGAGATCAAGCATGCTGCCTTCGAGGTTCAAATCAGTTTCAATGCTTAATGTACACAAAGAAAGAACTGATCGCTTTGACATAGTAAAAATAGCAAATAAATTCACTGAATCAATCAATATCAGACTGCATTTATTTGAAAAGCTCACAAAATATGGTTTGTAATTAGTATTTATGATCATTTTCTTATGTTTACTTGATTTTGGAAAACATAATTCTATTTTCTCACTGTTCAAGGTTTGACTATATACTACTTGGAAAACAAACCTGTTTGTCATTGTTATCTTTAATTCTGAGTGCATTAAAGATTCCAAAATTTTCACTGTATGCCAATTATGGTGTCAATTCAGTCAGCGTGGAGGCCGTGATTGGGAAATGCCCGCTTTTTTAACAAAAATTCACGAAATTTTAGAATAAATAGGCGAAATTTTTCTTATCTGAATTTCTACATGTAGTATAATTTATGACGCTCACGCTCTCAACAATAAACTCTATCACAAAACAAGCTCGGAGCTGCTCGTATGATTTAAGTGTATTACAAAAAAGTAGTTGGTTTACCGTGTTCCCTCGGCTTGTGGCACACTTATGGTAAGGGAAGAGCATCGGCGGAGCAAGTGTCCATCAAGAGAAAACAACAACATATTTCCCTGCTAAGTCTTTAATATCACAACTTTGGTAAATCAGATATTTCTTCAAGTTTTCCCTAAGAAGTTCACTTCTACAATAGAAAACCTGTGTACGTCTTAACGTAACGTGTGAGCCCAAGCGATAAAGTAAACCTCAGTTGGTAAGGGATAAATTCTCAATATTCAAAAGCGAAGTAGATCTTCAGAATCGATGACCAGATAGACAAAGTTTTTAAGAACCAACTTAAGTTGCACTCATCTATTTCAGTAGCTCCACTTATTCCACCCACAGATACTTCGAAAGGTGATGGTGTTATTGATGATGGTGACGATGATAAAGATGATTTTGTTACCATTGTTAACTATTATCACTATTTCGGAGCTTCCATATTTTTCTTAAAATCATTTCTTTCAAATTTCTAAACTTAATGTGATATTTGTTTTTAAAAGCTCCAAGAAATATCGAACATTTTCAAACTCATAGATGTAAGAGCTTTATCATGTCATGAGTCGTAAGCTTTTTCCGAGCTACGTTTCGAGAGATACTTCTCCCATCATCAGCCTGACGATGGGAGAAGTATCTCTCGAAACGTAGCTCGGAAAAAGCTTACGACTCATGACATGATAAAGCTCTTACATCTATGGCTTCCTTTGAGTCCATAAAGGTCAGAATTTTCAAGATTTTCAAATTCATTTTGTTACGAGATCAATCCCTAAAAATGAGGCTTCGGTTCATCAATGAATTAACTAATCGCCAGTTAGCCGTGCCAGACTACTAAAAAGACGTAGAATATAATCTGTTCGAGCTGGGTCTTGCCAAACTATTGTCAGACTAAACAGGGTTTATAATGCAAGCAATTAGATATTATCATAACTAACACGGGATGCATGCAGAAAGTCTCCTCGTGACGCATCCTGGAAAACGCTGAGGTCACCAACCTCAGTAGTCCAATGTCTGCAACATACGCGACATATCATCACTTACAGATCTCTTCCCTCTGTGATACTACCTTCCAACCTCCAAATGCCTCCACACCAAAGTCATTAACGGTTCTTGTCAGAACCGGCTCTGGCTGTTGCCTTCTTCAACATTGAAGGATACACAGATGTGAAGGCAAAACTACTATCCACGACAACACAAGATTACGACATTGTGTGCCTCCAGGAGACACACCTGAAGACATCCAGCAGAAGACCGGGCCTACCCGGAATGAAGCTGATTGCTGAGATACGACATGAAAAGTATGGATCTGCCGTTTTCACCAGAGACAACCTCAGTGTTGATGCAGTCCACACCACAAACCAACACAACATCGAACTGATCACGGTTTCCCTTCCCAACATACCTCTATCTACAAACCTCCTGGGTCTAGATTTGTCTGAACTGAACCACCGTCAAGCAGTCTGAGAAAACACAGAATAATCATTGGTGATTTCAACGCTCATAGCACAAGATGGGACTATGCCGAAAATGACAGAGATGGGGACCTCGTTGAATCTTGGGCGCAATCACTTGATCTGACACAAATTCATGACTCAAAGATCCCAAGGTCCTTCCTCAGTGCCAGGTGGAAGCGCGGCTACAATCCCGATCTCTGCTTTGTGACCAAACAACCATCCCATACCACTCAGAAGGGGGTCTTATCCCCTATTCCCAAATCCCAACACCGACCAATCTCCATCAGGTTATGCGCAGCCCTAAGTATATCAGACATCCCGCTCAAACGTAGATTTAATCTACGCAAAGCTAACTGGGAAGGCTTTAGACAAACTCTTGACTTCATGCTAACTGACCTGCGTCCAATTCCGCAGAACTACTCAGCTTTCAAACAACGAATGTACAAAGCCGCATGCCTCCACATCCCCCGGGGGTGCCGAATTACGTACTTTCCTGGTCTTACCAGCGACTCAAAACGTCTGCTCCGAGACTATGAGGTAATGTTTAGTTCTGACTCCTTCAATGACCAAACTCTTCAGATTGGGGAGCAACGTCTTGATATGGTTGGAATGGAGCGCAGGACGGCCTGGGAAAACATGATTGAGAATACTGAAAATAAACAGTAAAAAGGCCTGGAGCATGATCAAAAGGCTAAAAGAAACAAGACTGATCCTCCCAAACAATGCAATGTCACACCCAATCAGGTGGCAAGTCAACTGGTGGCAAATGGACGGAGCAAAGAAAGGAGAAGACACACTGGAGTTCTGTCCTCCACCAGACTGTCATCCCAATACCAGAGCATGTCTTACCTAACTCGTCCTTTCTCTGCTGAAGAACTCCACCAAGGCACCAAACACCTCAAATCAGGAAAAGCAGCTGGCCCTGATGACATCCTGACTTAATTTCTCAAGAACATGGGACCTAAAGCAACCACCTGGATCCTAGAGATGTTCAATGCATGCTTCACCACACAGCAAATCCCAGCCATGTGGAGAAAGGCAAAAGTAGTTGCCGTACTGAAATCTGGAAAAACCCCGATGAACCGAAGAGCTACCGACCCATATCACTGCTATGCATCAGCTACAAGCTCTTTGAGAGACTACTACTCACCCCAGTCTGCCCAATAGTAGAGCTCCAACTAACCCCCGACCAAGCTGGCTTCAGGCCAGGGAAGTCCTGCGAAAGTCAGTTGTTGAGGTTCACCCAACAAATCGAAGACGGCTTCCAAAAGAAGCTCATAACTGGAGCAGCTTTTGTCGATCTGAGTGCCGCCTACGACATTGTCCAACACCGGCTTATGATTAACAAGGTGTACCATTTCACTCACGACACAAAATTCTGCAATATGATCCGCTCTTTGCTATCTAACCATAGGTTCTATGTGGTATTGAATGACAAGCGCAGCCGATGGTTTGATCAGAGAAACGGGCTCCCTCAGGGACGTGTGCTAGCACCAACTCTATTCAATATATACACAAATTACCAACCAATCTTTGAGGCCTGCAACAGGTTCATCTACGCAAATAATCTGTGCATTACCACACAGAAAAGTAACTTCTCTGATGTAGAAAGAACCATAGAAGATGCACTGGCAGTGATGTCCATATACTACAATGAAAATCACCTAAAAGCCAACCCCACCAAAACCCAACTCTGTAGTTTCCACCTGAAAAACAGAGAAGCACGCCGACAACTAGATGTGACATGGGAAGGCCAACGAGTCCAAAATGATCTTAACCCAGTGTATCTGGGAGTTACTCTTGACCGCACCCTATCATAAAAGGAGCACATCACCAAGCTCCGAGGCAAAGTGTCAACAAGGAGTAACGTCCTTCGTAAACTTGTAAATATCAAGTGGGGCGCAGCTTCCGCAACACTGCGCACGACTGCCCTTGGTCTATGCTTCTCAGCCGCTGAATATGCCAGCTCAGTGTGGTGCAGATCTAGATATAGTCCCGCAAAATCGACTCGATTCTAAATGACACCTGCCGTATTGTAACGGGGTGTCTAAAGCCAACACCTGTAGCCTGTGTCTATGCCCTAGCTGGTCTTGCCCCTCCCAGAATCTGACGAGAGGTTCACAGTCTCAACAGGTTCATCTACGCAAATAATCTGTGCATTACCACACAGAAAAGTAGCTTCTCTGATGTAGAAAGAACCAGCTGTGCCACTTTCTGGAGTAAAAAGATCTAAGATGTTGACAGCCGCGAGACTCGACGAAGAAGAAGAATAGCTAAGACCAGAGCCTTGCGAAATACACATTATTTCTAAATTTTGTCTTCAACCTTTCCTGATATTGTCTCTATCGGAGAGCAATAGAGATGAAAGTATTGGGTTTGTATTGTTTTTTTCTCAATGAGAAAAACAAAGAGAGGTTCGAGGCAACCCGATACGTTCTGTGATTGGTTGAGAGGAACAAATAAAAATCCGCTTCACATGTGTTCTTATATTCTGAGGTCTTGGTTCTCTAAAGCGCAAGCAAAAGAATTTTCAACTAAAACAAATATAATCTTACTCGCAATATTCAAATTTTGTTTTCTTGCATAATGAAGGATGTCACTTGTAGCTTTAGTAGTTACGAAGGGCAATAAAAATATTTCTGCACATATATGCCCTTCTTTTCCTCCTTTTAATTATCAATAAGTTGCCTGACAAATTAATAAACTTGGAAATGATCAGACACCCCTGAACCATACTTATCCAGAAAACTACTTAATCCACACCTAAAATTTATTTTGAACATTTAACAAAGTCCTTTTAAAAATTTTCAGAATGCAATGAGTTCTTCTTAATCAGCTGCCGCTTCTCTTACTTTTGTAACTGTTGAGACTCCGCATATGTACTTTAATCAAACTATATTTTCATAAACTAAAGAATCTTATAAACTACTTGTCTCCATCACAGTTCGTTCAAAAAAAACCTCTCCTTTCCTTTAATTAGCTAATCTTATACTAGGGAAAGGTAAATCATTAACTTTTTCGCAAAACGAATAAAAGACGAGTGTTTTCATAGGCCATTTTTTCCGTAGAGACCAAATCCGGTGAGAAAATTTACATTGGAGCATAATTTCGGTCAGAAAAGTCGCCATTTTTAAAAATGGCCGCCAAAGATCACTTTTTGGGGGGAGGGGGGTTGTAATTATTTTCGGAACTTCTAATGCGTCCTCTTAAGGTTTCTAAAGGTCGTTGACTAAATTTTACAATAGGAATGACCATATCCCCCGTACTTCACGATTCTACATTATAAATCCCCTGAATCCAGTGTGGTCTATCTGCTGCAGCTGCAACCAGTTCTTGTATTCATTGTACAATAATACGGAGTGACTGGCATGACTGGGAGACAGTAACTTCGCTATAGCTATTTGGCCCAGAGTGTGGATGGAGGTTGACGATGACAGGAAGGCTTTCTGGCCAGCTGAAATGTCCAATAATTTGTGCAGTCCGATTTTTTGTTCGGTATTTCGAAACACTTTATCAATGGAATGATCTATGCCAAGGATTCTATGGGCACAGCATTTCAGTCCCTTCTCGTCTTCTACACTAAGGTTTTTCAACAGTGTAGTGCAGTCTCCAGCACGATCAGACATCCAAAAATCAATAGAGGATTTTATGTTATCCACTGTAGTTTCAGCCAGAACTGCTAAACTCTTCAGTTTGAATTCATAAGCAGCAGCTCCTTCGGCACCACCATGGCTCACATTTTCGAGAAAGCCCGTTGTCAGTCTTCCGTTGTTCATCAAGTCCAGAAACTGTAATATGATCAGCCTTTACATCATATAATCGATGGCCAGCGACTTTGGTGGTGTCATCCAAACCGATCGTCACAATGTCATCCTCATTCGTCTCTATGATGTATTGCGCTGCCATCTGGAGATTCAGAAAAGAGGCATCCTCTAAATATTTCTCTATGGTTCTGGCGGAACGAAAAACAATACTGAGATCAGCTGCTGAACGTCGACGTTTCACAGTCAAAGGCAATGATCCTTCACTGCTTGTGGAATCATTATCATGTGTAGCTAATGATTCATTTCCAGGAGTATTATAGTCCAAAAGCGAATGAAGAGTCCAGTGTTGTCCAAAAATTTTATTAGCAGTTTTCACTATAATACCGGCAATATCGCCTTAACTTACTTGATGATCAGCTAAATACAGTATAGTGCATCGAACGATTCGTTCACCTAAACATTTGCGGCTCGTCCGAACGGTAGTCTGTGGGAAATCGGACCGTGGTAAAGATACAGTAGCTGCTGGAGGTTCTGAGTGGGTGGTAGGTTTGTCATGCACTTGACAGACATCAGATGAAATGACAAAATCAGGAAGGTCAACACTATCACTAGTACTAGTACCCTTTACTGTTTCATCGTATTGAAGCTTTCGTGATATATTCTCATTTTTCACCGCTTCCGACATCTCTTTACGTTTTTTCTCATCTGATTGTTCCCGTTTGGAAATACGTTTAGTCTTTTCCATCCATTTCATGGAAATAGTAGACAAGTTACAGGTGGCAACATATGCACCTTTAGAATTGTCAGCATAAAAACGTTTGTCCTCCACGGTCATTTTCACTCCATGTATATCCTCCATTTTTCTCTGATACCCAGAATCATTTGTTCTTATATCGTACGCGTTGCTTGTCATTCGTCTATTGAAGCTGGCAGCTTTTTCGCACCATGAGGTTGTCTTTTTGAAGTTAATGTTCCGCTGTTGCTTAATCATTGTATTGAAAAAAAAGGTAGTCATCCTTTATTTTCATTGCCACTGCTTTCTCGTTCATTGGATAGACATTTTTGGATATCTAGTCATCACACAGTTCTTTGGAAACAATTCTACTTGCTTCATCCTGTGAAACTGTCTTCTTGCCCGTTCGAACTGCACACAAGAATAACATACGTCCGATCAAATGAG
>RDPX01000006.1:2784670-2809489 GCA_003991215.1 Morbakka virulenta | reverse complement strand
TTGAAGCTGGCAGCTTTTTCGCACCATGAGGTTGTCTTTTTGAAGTTAATGTTCCGCTGTTGTTTAATCATTGTATTGAAAAAAAGGTAGTCATCCTTTATTTTCATTGCCACTGCTTTCTCGTTCATTGGATAGACATTTTTGGATATCTAGTCATCACACAGTTCTTTGGAAACAATTCTACTTGCTTCATCCTGTGAAACTGTCTTCTTGCCCGTTCGAACTGCACACAAGAATAACATACGTCCGATCAAATGAGCACCAGATTGTAACTTCGATTTCACGAGAAATTCACACTGTTCTTTGTAAATTAAACCATTTAGTTCACGACTTATTACAGCACTCCTCATCGTTGTGGTTGATGTATAACCACCCATGGCAATGAAAATCAAATTCTACTTGCAGGCAGAGGATAAAGACAATGGCTTTTGTTGACTCTTACACGTGTGAGAAGTCACGTAGGCACTACTGTGCGAATGATACAAGTCACGTTTCCGGTTATTTTACAAAAAACGTTATTTTCTGCATTTGGAAAAACAAAGTTTTGCCCACAACGCATCAGCAGAGGGAGATACGACCAAAATACCTACAAAAATGGATTGTCTTCATGAAAAAACATATGAATAGATATATCGGAAGTGGGAGTGTTCACTCGAGGGTTCATTTTGTTGATTTTCTGCTCATTCCCGGTCGCCATTTTGAAAAATGCATTTTTCTGACCGAAAGCATACATAAAGGACAAAAATACGTTCATTTTTGGATTCAGCGCTGAATTTGGCCTCGGAAACCACTCCTCCCACTAAGAACTTACTGATTTACCTTACCCTACTTATACGCATGTGACAACTGACATTGAGGTATCGACGGCAGACTTTACTTGTCACGTTTGTACTGCTCTTTACAATAGCAGGTTTCATTACCATTATACAACCAATAGAACATTGTTATTATTAGAACCAAAGTTGTAAATGTGCCCAAATTGGTGCTCGTAACTTCTCTAGTACCCCATTTAGGACAGTAAGATTTTAGCCCTTTACAATAGTGACTGATACAATGTCTAGAAGCTTGAAAAGGATTGGCTCATGCAGGGAAAACTGTGAATATCACTTGGTTTTCAATGCTCTTCTCAATTATAACTCGGAAGAGCCTTGAAAACCAAGTGATATTTACAGATTCCCCTGCTGATGTCAAACCCTCAACAAATTAAATAATTAATTTGTGGGGGTTGGTTCTGACATCTTTTGACATCTTTTTCTCGAGTGGCGGCAGTTCAAAGTTGCTTTGGTGATGTCATCTGATACCTTTTTATTAATGGAGGAATACCATATATATCCTGGGTGCAAAATATGTTCTTGTTTTATCATCAATTTTCCTGACCTTTCATTAAGTGAGCTCGCCATTTATGTTGATGACACTTATTCGTGCCTTCACTTTTGGATTCTCAGGAAATAATGGGGTGTGGTGTATTTCTATGCAAATACCCCACCCCAACCTGCTTGCTTTTCCCTCACTTATTATCTTAATGCAAAGTTCAAACAATTTTTCATTTTTTGAAATAACTAGTGTGACTGTTGGAAATGCCTCGTCTAAATTTTCTGCCCAATCAGTTTCATAAATAGAATAACTTCAAGCTTTGGCCTGGCAATTTCTACCTTGTGTGAAGTGAAATAATTTATCGTATCTTTCTAAATTACAATAATTACTTGGTGTTACTGCTATCATTTGCTGTCACCCTTAAATACTCTGTTTGGACATTAGTCACTTTAAAACCAGTCTGCTTTCTTTACATCTTGGTGTGAAGGGTGGTATTGATCTTGGACGAGCAAGGGGAAAACATCAAATTTTGTCTGGACTGCAATGCAATGGATAGTTTTAACCCAACGTATTTAGTGCATAAAGGACATGTATTCTATTACTACAGTAGTTGCTGTAGTAATAAAAATAGAAAGCTGAAAAAAGTCGCAATAGGGTGGTAGTAATGGCAGTAAAAGCAGTGGTTGTAGTAGTAACAGCAGTAGTTACAGTAGCAGTAACAGCAGCAGTAGTAGTAGTACCAACAGTAGTAATTGTAGTAGTAGTAGTGATAGTAGTAGTAGTAATAGCAGTAATTGTAGTAGTAGTTATAGTAGCAATTGTAGTAGTAGTAGTAGTAGTAGTAATAGTACTTGTAGTAGTAGTAGTAATAGTAGTGGTAGTAGTAAGTTGTAGTAGTAGTAGTAGTAGTAGTGGTAGTAGTAGTAGTAGTAGTAGTAGTAGTAGTAGTAGTAGTAGTAGGGGCATCAGCAGTAGTTACAGTAGCAGCAAAAGCAGCAGTAGTAGTAATAGTAATGGTTGTTGTAGTAGTAGTAGTAGTAGTAGTAGTAGTAGTAGTACCAATAGTAGTAATTGTGGTAGTACTAGTAGTAGTAGTAGTAGAAATAGTGGTAGTAGTAGTAGTAGTGATTGTAGTAGTAGTAGTGATAGTAGTAGTAGTAATAGTACTAGTAGTTGTAGTAGTAGTAGTAGTAGTAGTGGTAGTAGTAGTAACATCAACAGTAACAGCTAAAGTTAACAGTGGCATCAGTAGTAGTAATAATTTTTTTAAGTTTGCTTTTTATTCAATCACCAAAATAAAAAATTACATGTTGAAAACAGAACAAACATAAAAAACCCACAAGAACAACAAAAAATACAATATTAATAGTTTGTTTTCTATAATTCATTTTTATCATAAAATTTGTACGAAGATAAGCAGCCTCGACAAATCTGATCCTTTAGTCGGCATGTATATATATATACACACACATATACATGTGTGAGATACAAACAACTGATAGCTGTCTCTGATGTTAGTTCGAATTCTTTTATGATCAAGATTTGGATTTTTCACAAGATTTTTTGAATAGTCTATATCTTTTGAATACAAACCAACAGGTGGAACCCAATAAAAATGAGCTCGCCATCTTTACATTCATTCTTTACATGAAATAGAATATAATATATGTCGATAGACATAGGTCAATACCTTACATTTGTTTGCATTTATAATCCCCATTTTGCAATTTTCACTTCACAGAAAATTTTTTTCGCACTATCGAATAAAAATTAGATCAATGTGGTATCATCAGCAAATCTAATTTCTGTTGACATATCCTTCTTTAATCAAAATCCATAATAATACGAATAGCCTAAAATGCTGATTACCGACAAAGCATATAGTCCGCGATCCTAAAAGTAAGGTTGATCTCGAAAACAAATAACCACACGGTCAATTCTTTAGAAGAACTACAGAACTTTGTCAAAAAAATAGAACTAGCTAAAAGATGAATAGATGAAACTAGAAAGTGTCTTTGATCTTTGCTGTCCAGGAACAGCCCATCAGAACTAACTGCATCAAAAAGTCCCAAGAATATATATAATCATTATGCACTTTGTCCAAAAGTATGTCCAAGAGAATATCAAAGAAGGCACAACTGGGTTAACCAATGTGTGTATTTGACTCTGGAAGAAAAAATATTTCCATGTTTATACCAGATGATTTGAAGATACACAAATTCATTCTATAAACATACCTTGAAAATAAGAAAAGTACAATGATTTGGACAGCTACACCTTGTCACTTTGTTTAAAAAAGGGAGGGAAGCTGAAATAGTCGACTTTGCTATCCCGTTTGATTCAATAATTTTAACCAAAAGACAAAGAAATAGAAAAATACTAGGGTCTTGCTCGGGAAAACAGAAAATTGTGCAACACTATGGTTGAGGTTACACCAGTAGTTGTTGCCTGTTTGGGAACAATTTCTAATAAGTTAAAAATGTGACTTGAAAAGTCAGTCATCGATGTTCATCCTAAAGAACTTTAGAAATCAACTTATTGAATTCAGCTAGAATCCTTCGTAAAGCCCTGGAGATATGAGAAGTGTTGTTGACACCAGAGCTTCAGGAATCTCCCATCGGAAATATATATGACGTGCGATATTAAAAATAATTCAATAATAAATGAACAGTATTACATTGACCAAATCCCTGGAAATCTATCTCTCTCTCTGAAATACATAAGATTACACTTATGGGTACACCATACACCTTGCTTAAACACATCGCCCAGCGGCAGGATAAATTGGTTAGTGGTCCGTTCTTTGGCTTGTTGGAAGCTTCAAAGTGCAACAAAGATATTTACTGCAATGATGTGGGTTCTGGCTTTGACTTAAGTAATCTATTTGATTCTCGGCATTTATGCTTCTGTCTTCTTGGTGGTGCAGAAGTCGCATGTGGATTATTTTCCTGGATACTAGTCCTGCAAGTTGGATCAGTATTCCTCTACCGCTCTTTCTTGTCCCATTCTCTGTTGAATCATCAGTGAAAGCGCGCTAACTTTTCTTTGGGACATCTCTTGCTGATATAACTGCAGGTAAGAGCCTTGCTCTATACTTTCGACCGTGTGACTTACTGTCTAATACCTAAGGCAGGTACGTTTTCTAAAGAATTGTCTCACTTTCAAGGCGGGCGAAGATTAGAGAATGTGACTTAAGTAGCGTTCTGTTCCTTCAGACGACAGACCCCGACTCTCCAGTCTAAGACCTAGGTGCAGAAAGCTCCTTCTTTTCTGTCCACACCTAGTGGGGAGTGACATCTGTTAATGCGCGTGGGGATCAGTCAATCATTTGAACCCAGCTCATTATGATCTTGATGCCTATTCTCCTTTCTAAGCCTAGGATCCAATCGGAGTTTCCATGGATTCTATTGATATTGATTTTAGCGCTCTTGTGATTCTTGTGGACTGAATCTGGGTCCTGCTTGCTTTTTCAAAGGTTGTTCTTCGGCGGACTCCTGTCTTTGACGAGTCATTTCCATGGAAGTTTGTGAAACTCGTATATGGAGTCACAAACGTTTTCGACCTACTCCTTGCTAACGTGTAAACTTCAGTATACGAGAAGGACGTCGTGTACGAACATTATCGACTGATTTGGTAATCAGTCGATAATGATCAGGAGACGAACCAAAGTGAAAGTACACAGACTGGGCAGTAAATCAACAGTGACACCAAAAGTTAATGGAAATTACGTCACTGCTTAACAAAATTCAAACAAAGTTAACAAAGTTCGTAAAATGAATCAAAATTTGTTACACTTCAGTCTGTACATGAAGAACATGCAAAATTTCCACGCTTGTAATAACAATATAAATGTAATTATAAAATTCTCTTAATGACAGATAACATAATTCAAAATATTATGACAATATTGTTTTAGGTATGGAAATGGAATCAGCAACAGAACATCGGGTGCTAATTTCAATGATTTTTCATCAATACAATAAACAACAATCTGTAGTTAAACAGCAAATTCTGCGTGTACAAAAAAAACCCTCAACAATTTTTCTACAAAATGCCCCCAAATAATTTCGGAAATAGTAAATGAAAATGCAATTTACACTTGACCCATGACATCCTAATGAAACGACGCCTAAACATCTAAGGGGGAAAAAAAGTACTATTTGCGCAACGAAAATGTTAAGAAAGCTACTACACCTTGGCCTGCACTCCAAACCACCCCAACTCCCACAACCCCAAAAACCAAGGCTATAACGTTCACAGCACTCAAGTAGCTAAATGGGAAGGACATCCATTCCCTCTTCATGTTTTCATAAAGTTAGGGGGCTTTGGGAAGGGGGGCGGAAGTTACAAGACGTCTAAATACAATTACCGTAGTACTTAGGACTGTGCAAAAGGATGTCTAATTTACTTTGGCTTCACCTTAATCTTGAAACTTAATTTAACCCCTTCGACTTTGAAGCAAAACAAGTTGACGGGCTAGAATTCAAATGCATGAAAACTTAAGGTAATAGAGGTGGCAACTGTTTCCGTTTCGAAACAAATGAATATTCTATGGCTATGGATAGGACAGAAAGTCTGCTAGCTTGTGCTTAGGAGTTTTAATAATCTGTTTTTCATTTAAATAGCCCTTACTTTAAGTGACTACATTATCCTTTTCTATCAATAATTTCAAGATATCCAGGTGAAAAGTCTTTTGCCAAAGAAGAGAATGTCCATCTACCTGGACTGAACATGTGCTGCAGTAAAGCTAGTTGCCGACATGATTTCCCTTTTCAAGGGCAATTTCCATGGAAACAAAAAATATCGTACTTGTACCAGATCTACACTTTTTAAATATCCGTCGTAACAATTCTACATTTCTATTAACCCGGAAAATTTCCCGTGAACAAGACCCAGCAAGTTTCATGTTCAACGGCGACAAAGGTGAGGACGTGGATAGAATAATGATAGGTTACATACCACGCCAAATGCACTGTATCATGATTTCATGAAATATCTCTTCCTTTTACACCTGAAAAACATCTGTTATTATTTAAAATACGCCAAAAATAAAGGTAGTAGTTCTCGCAGGGATGCCAGATAAGGCATTCTTCCCAACCAATTTTCCAAAGAGTGGACTGTGGGATCCCAGACGCTCTGCCTTTTCGAGGAGAATCAATATCAATCTTTGCAATACATTTTCGTGAACAAGAGTTGCAAAGCATACAAAGGAGTGTCGACAATTAATCAACACCAGATTTTCAAACTATTAGTCTTGAACTCGGGCTTATGCTTCTTATAAAACAAGAGGAGTGAATTAATTTTCCGTCAATGTTATCTTTGCCTTTGTTTCATTCCCTTAAAAAATGTTGTAATATGCTAATGGTGCTTTGTACACACACCTTTTGCCTGGGACAAGCACGCCTTTTTTATTTGAAAAGTAAGGTATAACAAATTGACACGCAGGACGTGCTACATATTGGCATCCAAAGAAAAAACATTAATTAGAAAAATGCTCTTGATCCAAATATTGGTTTATCTTACCCTAGTCACATATGACCGACTGCCTCTGAAAAAAATAGCAGAATAGGAAAGGGCAGATTACTTGTCACTCCTAACATTTTCTAATACTAAGTTTCTAATCTTATTCCTTTTCATTGTTTCTTTTTGCCAGAAACGCCAACAGAAATCTTACATAGCTAACATCAAACTTCGTCAAACATACAAATTGTTTAACAACTATGGGAATATTAACTTGGAAATTGAAATTGAGCTTTGAAATGGTAAAACCGCAGTGCGATAAAAGTCTAAATCTTAATATCAACAAAACGAAGCGAAATTACAGTCAATTTCGCGCCAATCAATGGCGTATTTATCGTCACTTTGTAACATTTACTTAACGCCGTATTTCCTCAAATTAACTCCCAAGCTCTCATCTACCACCTGACAAAAAGCGCTCATCAAGATTCAAAAGTAATTGTATAACCACCCTCTTCGTCACTCTCCTCGTGGTAATTAGGAGTTCCACAAGAAAGAAGTTAACAACAGAGATAAGCAATTAATATCATTAGATTAAATAATACAGTCTTTAATTCTTGTTATATATTATTAAACGTCAAATTACTTAAGAATTTTACAAATACGTGTCTTCGTGTCGTACAATTTCCCGACAACTTTCCAAAAAGAAATGTTAAAAGTCCTGTCTATTAGGTGTCCTCTTCCGATACCTCTGTTAAAAAAACAAACAAACATTAAGTGTCCGGGCGCTTAACTAAAGAAGTCCGTTTGAATCAGTTTTGATTTAAATGAACATACGACGTCCAGTCAAAATATAACATCAAATCTAGAACATTATAATTCAAAATGCATCTTTTGTCCGAAAAATAACTGAAATGTACGACTGTATACAACTGATGAAATGCAAATTATGTTAAATGTAACCAGTATCATCAACAACCACAAAATATGTCGCTATATGCCTACAAATGGAGCCTACGGTTAAGTCGACGAATCGCAACCTTCGATCAAGCAGGATTTCATTCATTTATTCAAATGACAAAACACAACAGCGAAAATTAAATTCCAAACTTCTTTTAATATTCTTTTAATATTCTTTATTTCTCTTGTAATACTTACTTTCTGTGAGGCATAGCCACTTCAGTCAGTTATTCACTTTGGCATCTTAAGGGGATAGCATGCAATTACCCTCATAGTGGCTCGGGACCATCTTGGCTGCGGTTTAAGCTCAGCGAAAATGAAACTTTGCCAATGAAACGAAGACGACTGCTTGCAGTAAAGCTGCCGTCAGATCAAGGGACTGGTGACATATCGATCTCAGGTCATACAGGATTATTGGCAAGTTGGTAGGTTGCCGTTAAATTGCCAGTCGTTGTCTCAAGAATCCAATTTTTCTAGTTTTTATAAATAGTTATGGTAGTTAACAAAACCCTGCGGCAGATCGCGTTACGTCAGTTTAACCGTGACAGATAACACTTGCCTGTTTCCAGGAGATTCTTCCACGTTAGAAAAATACACTGCAAATGCAACAAAAATCGCAGTCGTAAGGTCGTAAGGTGGAAGAACGTAGTAATTCTGCAAAACTAATCAATTTTTTTAATCGGCTACTTTTCCTTTAAAATAAAAATTGTGACTTACACTAATCCATACCACTTATAGATACAATTAATGCTCAGCGGAACACATACATCACGTCTCCAAGTAGAACCAGTGATATTCGTATGACGCCATGACAACTGCAAACAGGAATACTAACTGTAAATAGTACGACACTCAGCTTCCCTTAGCACTAGTTTACACTGGCTTATCAACCACTAGAAGAACAATGTTGATCCATTCTGGCATACACGAACAACATTAATCAAATTGTACTGACAGATTTAAAATCTATGTCCAAGAATATGTGTATGCATTTATTATTTCAGAGTTGTTATAACTTAACCTCTTAAATACTTAACACTTGTTTGCTGATGCGATGCTAGGTTTACATCAGTAGTAACACAAGCCAGTAAAAGAAGGGGGTTAGTGAGAAGCAGCAAACACATACACGGCATGTTCACATTGGTTGGAACTTTGCGAATTTTGAAACCAAAATCACAAAATCTAACGCGTTTTTATGTTTCAACGTGAAGAAGACGGATTCCAACATTTTTATTGCATTATGTCAAAGGGCTAGATTGGTATGTGATCAAGCACAAAACCCTGAACTTATGCGAGAAGAGCAGGGGCGTGAATCTCACTTAAAAGGCACAAAACGAGAAGATTCCATTAAGCTTGAGGCATTCTCATAACAAAAAAACCGTAACACACATTTTTGTTGACATACTGTAGCTTACTCTATAGTTTGAAAACTGAACAATATTTTCTACGGAAACGTCATATATTTGTTACAATGACCTACAAAAATATGAAATAGTACGAGTTAGAATCTCGTTACAAATGCAGTGAAGTCAAGATGATGTAAAAATTGAGAAAATATCTGAAACAGAAAGAAAAAAAATGCCCAGAGGTCAATTTATGGGGATGTCGACATCATGTAATTTTAACTCCGTCTGTGCATCTGTCTGTCTCACCGTTCCTCTCCTCTCTCTTTCTTTCTCTCTTTCTCTCTCTCTCTCTCTCTCTCTCTCTCTCTCTATATATATATATATATACATATATAAATATATATATATACATATATATGTGTGTGTGTGTATGTGTCCCTTTCAGTAAGAGGATACCTTTAGCTTCTTTAATTGTTTTTGAAATCCATGAATTGTCNAAAATATCTGAAACAGAAAGAAAAAAAATGCCCAGAGGTCAATTTATGGGGATGTCGACATCATGTAATTTTAACTCCGTCTGTGCATCTGTCTGTCTCACCGTTCCTCTCCTCTCTCTTTCTTTCTCTCTTTCTCTCTCTCTCTCTCTCTCTCTCTCTCTCTCTATATATATATATATATACATATATAAATATATATATATACATATATATGTGTGTGTGTGTATGTGTCCCTTTCAGTAAGAGGATACCTTTAGCTTCTTTAATTGTTTTTGAAATCCATGAATTGTCTTACACTTACGTATCAAGTTAATTTCAAAGCTAAATCTCTAAAAAAACAAATTCACGATGCATATAAATTGGTAACTGGTCCGTTTTAAATTACAAATTAAGTAAAATGATTTATCTTCTTACCTGTTATTAATGCTGACCAGAGCGTTATGGTACGGCACCCACGTACAAACAAATTTAGAACTAAAGGTCAGTATAAAAACAGCAAGTATAAAATCATTATTTCTTAAGTTACATAGTAGAAACACCTCTACATTTTTCTATATTTTTGAAAATCTTACGTTCAGTTATTTAAATCTACACAATTAATTTCTCTTGTTTCCAAAATTTTCTATGCTCAGCTGTATTCCTTCTACTTCTACAAGTGAGCTCTACTTTCATAAACACTTTACAAATTCGATTTATAACAGAACTTAATGTTGTGGGGGGTTTTTCATCTACTGTTAACTCCCTTACTACATGTTTCTAAAAATTAGGATAGTTTAGAGCAACATAACCTACCCACAACCCTTTATCATAAATGACTAGGTCTTAATGAACGCTGATTCTTTTCTTTAGGAAATTAAAACAAAATGATATAACTTATACCATATGGACCATACATTTTACAAAAGCAACTGATTCCAATATCGGAGTTATTAGGGTGTAGTAATACTCCAGCGAAGCAAGTCTGGTACGATTACCACTAACCGGAAAAAGAGCGGCAAATAGGGGTAATGCTAGAACTAATTAACTAACATTTCCTAATAAAACACTTGTCTGTTTTTAATTCCTCTTGACATATATGGTGCTCATACAATGACAAGCCTTATCTTCATTTTCAGTAAGAAACAGATGGTTCTACCTAAACTGTGTTCTTCCAAGCTGACAGAAATTCTAAAGCTACCATTGTTTTTAAGTTGTATTAAACTACTGATAAAATTGGGACTCAGTGACCTTACTACGTCTTCTCTTACTAATAAAATATACTTTTCTATACTCGTACAATTTAGCCACAATTCAAAAGCCTTAGGCCGTGAATGTACTACCCCCCTTGTAGGAAGAGAAAAATTGACATATGGTCTTAAAATGATTTAGCCAGCCAATCACAAAAGCGAATAGTCTCTCTTTACACTCTGTTTCTACAGAGGATGAAAACCCGCCAAATTAAATGTATATTATTCTGGTGCATCGATAATAACAAAGTCGCAACGAAAAAATTCTGATCAAAATACCTTTGAATTTGAATAATTTCAGACTGTTTTCTTAAAAATGTTAATAACCATTTGTTTTTTCTTGAATACAATAAATCCAAAAATAAATGTGTCGATATTTGTGTTCACATTACACCTTTGAATTTTACTGTGGGTGGGTATCAAGTCCGGACCAAATCTCTATCTTAATTCTGTTATCCAATATTTCACGATTTTTGTACCCATGAAGAGATCTTCAACGCTTTATTCATTTTTTTTATTCCCTATCGTTTTCATATCGATATAAACAAAAGTCTGCACAAATATATCATGCTGCCTCTGATTTGTTACCTTTCGGTAAAGTTAGTAGTTCCTGCCTGGCAAAGATTGGGCCGGTAAACAAAGTTAAGACCAAAGTTATTAAAATTTTCTTTGTTCTGAGGAAATGAAGTAAACTTTCTTTTTTATTGAAATTAAGTTAAGCACTACTTTATATATTTAAGATGATTCTTTCCGACTTTCTGGTAAAAAATAAAAAATCCAAAACGGTAAAATTCTTATGTCAAGGTCGTTCCCTCAACAGCGGAGGTGAAATAGGCACAAAAAAGATAAATAACTGAAAATGATTTCCTTTAAATTTTGAAAACTCCCCGTTATCTACTCAGTCAACTTCCCTTTCTTTTCTGTAGCCAACTACATTAAACTTCTGTTCCCTTTTCAACTCCGATATCTTCTTGCGAAGACTCTTCAAAAGAAGCTTCATTTCCTGAATTACTTCTTGATGACGGCTTAGGAAACTTCCCACGGGGGGTAGAACCACCAATAGTATGCCTCCTTTTCGTCTTAATTTTTCCATTTTCATAGCCTGACTGCAATGTGTCACTCAATCGCTTAAGTTCTTTTGCAACTAATGTTGCCTCAAGAGTTAGTGGAGCTGAATGAGTTCTTCGTTTTATTATGTCATCTTCCTCTCTTAACATTTGCCTAATGCCTGGTACTTGCAGTTCATGTGCTGATACAGTTTTAGATGGATGTTGCTGTCTCCCCCTCTTTGTTCTGTATTCAACTGCACCAGTACTTTTGGTCTCAGCGAGTGGTTGTTTTGTTGACATTATAAATTTTGGTATCTTCCAAACAAAATAGTAAAACAACTTCTACGTCGCAAATTGTTATGGTAACCAAAATATTCCTGCAAAATAAATAAACTCACTGTAGTACAATAAAAAACATTATTAGACAGCTACTCATACTTTTATGCTTAGGTTTATCAAATTTATACTCTAAAATTGTAGATGAAATCAGTATCAGAATGCGACAAGCCTTATTCAAATGCAAGTAACTTATTTAGCTTACCTTATTAATGGAAACTAAGGCTTTGAAAAATTAACGATTTCTAAATAACGCCCAATAAAATTAACAACACAAAATAGGAAAACACTTTTTCGACAATTAAATTAATGACATTTGTCAACTTAAAAAGCTAACATCAATTTAATTAACGCAATCGGTAGCTGGAAATGTAAAAAACAAAACAAAAAAACCCCACAAAAACAAATAATTCTAATCCTCTAAAAATGCAAAAAATGCAACACTTAAAATTTGTTTAACAATTGTATACAAAAACAAACAAAATACCATTAAAAAAATGAAAAAACAATTGTTAAATGTATGGATTGATCGCTGGCATTACCCCAACGCAATCCCTTTTAATGCCACTTGTACCGTCAGTTGCTTTCCAGTTGATTCAAAATTCCTTCTTACAAATATTACGGTCTTTAAGTGCTCTCTTTTTTCTTGCTGGTAAAGGACTTCTTCATTTTCTTTTTTACCTGTCCATCTTATTAATTCCATTTTTCTCCAAACCAGATTTCCAGTACTTTTATCCTCTCAGAATCAGTGTCATTGTGAGTTCTTCACTTTTATTCACACACATCAATTTAAATTAATTTTCTTTTAAGTGCTCCTTTTTTCATAGAATCCACTTCTTGACATCAGAATTTTAGTTTTTATTTCTACACAGCACCCTCAATCTTACGACTGTCTTAATAAACTTGAATTTAACACCTTGTTTCACTTTTTCAAAATGCAATATTCAAGCTATTGATATGAAGAGCAATTTTTTTATTTATCTTTGTCTTTTAAATGTTTCCTTTCGTTTTGTGGTCTTCTTCACACCATTAATTATAGTCATTATTCTCTGTATTTATTCCATTGTGAGTGCTACCATAGTTTGATCAATGGAAAATATGGCAAGTTACAATTCTCCCCAATTCTAGCCCCACTGCCCCTCATTCTTAAGGTTTCTTTTATTACGCTCTCTGTGTAAACTGAGAACAATGTTTGCAACTATAATCAGCCTTATTTGGCCTCAACTTCCAATTTAACAATGTTCGTTTAGTTCACCTGCCATTATCACTCTTGAATTCTGATTAAGTACAAGTTAATTTTTAATCTCTACTGCAATTACTAGCAGCAAAGGTTTTTGGGTTTTTTTTAATGTTTCTTTCAAATTTTCTCTCTTTTCCTGTTTATTTTCAAACTGTATTAGCTAGTGTATTTCACAAGAGAAATATACTTATAGCTCTAAAATTTTTGACATTTCAACTTTTATCTAGGCTATTTTTATTTTTATATTACCCCTGACTGGATAAGTTCCTTGACAAAGTTACTGATTAAATTTCACAACTGGCTCTTCTGTTGTTCCTCTCTCACATAAGCAACTGCAAATTATATTTATGTTTTCTTGGCTTTTCTAGGCATCACTTTTTCCCTTTTTTCCCCATTTTTTAAATGCTGTGGATTGACTTTTCATTGTCATTGTAACCAGACCATGGTTAGAGTCAGGCCAAAACTCAGCCACAACAAGAATTCTTCACATTGTTTCTCTAAGGTTGTGTTGAGTTCTAAACGATAGTTGATCTAGGTAGATCTTGTTCAAAATGTGTGTTTTCTCCGGGCCATTTTGTCAATATCATTTCCTTTCTAAAACTATGAATTGGTTATCATGATTAAATCTTATGCAAAATCTAAAAAGCTTTTCTATTTTACCATTACTTTTACTTTTTTTCTTGTTAAGAAACATAAAAAGCATAAAGTTACAAAAAGTATAGTACCCTGATGAAGAAGAAGGGGAAAAAAGGAAAGCACCCAGAACCCAAAGGGTTCTATAATTTAGCTGTCTGAACATCTGCATACTGATGGAATTGTTGTGAGAGTCAAGTCTCATACATGACATGCAACAAACTAACCCTGTACCACCAAGGAAATTTCAATACAGCACTTCCCATTAAAATGTCTACAAAAAATACTAAGGCAAGCCACATTCCATCAATGAGACAAAGGTCAAAGAATAGCAGGAAGACCAGGACTTATTCAGTTACAAAATTTCCCATTCAGAGTCTGAGTCTTCACTGTCTTATATTTCTTGGTCATCCACTTTATCGTATTCTGTGGACAATCTTGTGGGTAGTGCCTCATTAATCGAATTTTCGCATTCTTCCAGCAGTTCAATTTCTTGAAATGAATCTATACTTGGCAAGTTTTTCGATCCAAGAAAAACGTTTTAAATCAATGAAAAAAGTTTTTTAATTGATTTAAAACCTTATTTTTTTTAGATTTTGTGCATATTAATTTTGGCACAAAAACCTTTTGCATGTAATATCTGTACAAATTTATACAAATAAGGTAATTTGGTTGCTACAGTATGTCACCTTTTTTGCTCAATATTTATCTAATATGAGACAACTCTTTCTGGCCTTTTTCTCTTCATAAATGAATAGATTTATATATATATATCATCATCATTGAAGAAGTCTCCACTTTTTCCATTTTTTCCATGTTACTTCATTTATCACAAAAGAATATTGAGATCATTTCTGGAACTCCTCTTTATAGAATTAAAAAAATCCCACCATATCACCACCATTATTATCACCATCACCACACCTACCATCATCAACAGCAAAATCAACACCACTATCCTCCCCATCATGACCACTACCATTATCACCATTACCATTATTTCCACCACCACCATCATCATGCTTATTATCATCATCAAAATCCTTGTAAACACTATGCTCGGTGAGTCTTTTAACTTATAGTTTTAATATGGTCAAGAAATGTCTTCTAGTGTTTATCCAATATTATTATACTATTTACTTTATCTTTATTGAGTACTGCCTTTGCAGCCATTTATTACTCAAGAATATGACACACAAGCAAGCCTGCATACATCTGAGGTTGAACTAAAACGGGGCTACAATACAGGGCAGTAGTAATAGCTCAAAACAAGTAATGCCTCAAGTAATAAAACACACCCTTTCAAAGATAACTTGGAGTTTAAAAGACTATCAACCATTTACATGTTAAATAAACAAAATTTAATTACAGTATACCATACTAATTGATATACTAAAATACAACACAATATGGAGACAGACGTTTCAGGTCATCTTCACCATCATGACTAGCTCTTCAGCACTTTCTCTTTTAGTAATCATGTACATAAAGTCCAGACTCTGATTTGGCTTATATACATAAATAAACCTTCTTATATCTGGGTGACTAGTTGTTGTAGTCAATGGAGCTAGTGAAGCTGGTGCTTGATTCAACATCTTATTTGGTGCTGCCTGAACTACACTACTTGACTGTCCTTAGGGTTACTACAGTTTTGAGTACTTTTGCTGTTCTGTAGAACCTTAACTGAGAATAGCAGTTCATGGGTTATATAGGATGCAAATTATGTGGGCTTTGGATCTAGTTTTTCCAATGAGGATAATGGGGCATCATGTCTGTTCCATCTGTTTTGACATGTTACCTACATGACAAGAACATTTCAAGTTTATATGTTCTGCCAAATATTATAGTACCCTTTTTCATTTGGATAATTTTCCTTGATGATTAACCATATTTCATTTTTTCTGAAATTTCCAACAGTACTTTTACCACATAGCATTTTTCATCTATTTGTTAAGTGTGGTATAATATTACTATCTTTAATTCTTATTCAATTACTAATATTGTGTAATTTCTCATTTAAAGCACTGCAAGGTCAGCATAGTTGTATTTCAATCCTTCCTTTATTACTTAACATTTTATCTACAACACCACAAATAACCACTAGAAACCACTTGATCTACTTTGGTGAGTTAGATTCTACTGCTCATGTTTAGTAATCTATTCATTTTTCATACCTAACTTTTATTCAAATGATGAAAGGTGTTGCACACCACATACATGGATAACTGTTATTCCATGAGGTATCTAAAATTTTATGGTTTCAGTAATACTTTTCACTTGGCTTTCTCTGAACATAATCAAAGAAAAAAACAGGAAATGAAGCTATATGAACTTGAAGATGAAATAGTATTAATTCATTTCAACATGTAGAGTTTTGTTGTACAAAAATGCTACATGGTGAACTTAAAGAACCTTCATAAAAAAACTCTGCTTTATTAAACTGCATTATCATCATAAATTCAAAGCTAGATTATGAGGTCTAGAATAATGATCCATTTAACCCCTAAAACAATGCATATTGTGATTTCCAAGGTATTTCTTACATAGTGCACATCTAAATCAACAACATTCAGATTATTAAGTCTGGCTGTATGTTAGTTCAACATGAAATACTATGGGATAGGTCTCTTATAAAAGTTTTCATGTTTTTATCTTGCCTATACATGAGTTAGTTACTGGTTGTTTCCTGTTATCAATAGACCTTTTTGATATAAAGGGACTGTGTGATTTGTTACAAACTTGTGTTTTAATGCTTTGAGCTCCTAAACTTTACTTGTTATTTGAACTTGTAATTTCTAGTGTAAATGGTTCACCTACAAAAAAACCTTCTTGTGATAAAACCCATTTTTATTGGTCTTGACTGGTTTCAAACAATTTCCCAGGCATTTAAATCAACACTGGTAGTACAGACAGTTTCATAAGAACCAGGGTTGTAAAAAATTTTAAACTAATCTTACACTCACAAAAATATTCAATAACTATGGCACACTCTTTAACTAAAGTTGATATAATTTGAACTATTCTAGTTAATCTTGACTTTAATGGAGCTGTTTACAAAATGTTAAACTAGTTGTGCTTCAAAACATTTGTACTCCCTAAATATAAGGTCAGCATGCCCTCTCATAACATAAAAGTCTCTAGATTAAACTTGGGTGATTAAAACCTACCATTTTATTCTGTGGATTGACCACTCTACCCAATAAACTGCTTCCTTTGCTCAAAAATCCTACTCCTGACTACACTCTGATTGCAATAAAATCACAATTATACAGCAGTGAAGATTAAATATTTATTTAATTCAAAATATAGCATCTCCTGAAGGAACATTATCAAACCCAGATAAACTCCTCAGAGAGCCTCGGTACTTATAGCAACAAACAAACAATATAAATTGAGGATGATAATTAACTACTCACAGGCCATTTAATGATTTGATCAGTTAGATAATACCCTCTTCTACATATAAAGAATGAATAAAAAAGGGTTGCAAAAAACGTTTTCAACATAACTGATCTGAAATAGCAGGTATAAATATGTGATGAGGTCAAACCACATACAGCATTTAAGAGCAATGCTGTGACTCTTCAAGAAATTAAATCAATTATTGAAAACTGTGCAGTTTATGCAGGATGTAAACTAACTTTTAGACTCCAGACTAATAAAGGCTACATAGCCATTCAAAAGGCTTGGCAATGATATTTTTGGGAGGTGGGGGGGGGGAGTGCTAGCAGAATGTTTCTTTA
The DNA here is from genome assembly GCA_003991215.1 of Morbakka virulenta. NCBI lineage: Eukaryota > Metazoa > Cnidaria > Cubozoa > Carybdeida > Carukiidae > Morbakka > Morbakka virulenta. The sequence continues at coordinate 2,791,688 of RDPX01000006.1, read as the reverse complement.
TCATATATCCTGGAAAAAGCTGAGGCTCAACCTCAGTAGAGAAATTTCTGCATTACTAAAGACAATCACCACACAAACAAATACTATTGTGATATAAACTACTAAATCAATGTTATCACACCAAAGTCAAAAAACTTGTCAGAGCTGGCTCTGGCTGTTGCATCTTTCAACATTGACGGCTACACAGACAACAAAAAAACTATGGGATTGTGTGCCTCCAGAAGACACACCTGAAAAACACCAGCAACAAACCAAACCTAACTGGTATGAAGCTGCCTGCTGAAATATGACATGATAAATATGGATTCATTGTCTTCACCAGAAACAACATGCAGTTTGAAACAGCCCATGGTAGTGATGACAACAACAAGATGTGCAAGTTACATCCATCTACAAGTCACCAGGCAGTTGTTTTGTCTGGACTAAAAGGCATAGTTCATTGTTTGGGGAACCATGNGAGTTAGTTACTGGTTGTTTCCTGTTATCAATAGACCTTTTTGATATAAAGGGACTGTGTGATTTGTTACAAACTTGTGTTTTAATGCTTTGAGCTCCTAAACTTTACTTGTTATTTGAACTTGTAATTTCTAGTGTAAATGGTTCACCTACAAAAAAACCTTCTTGTGATAAAACCCATTTTTATTGGTCTTGACTGGTTTCAAACAATTTCCCAGGCATTTAAATCAACACTGGTAGTACAGACAGTTTCATAAGAACCAGGGTTGTAAAAAATTTTAAACTAATCTTACACTCACAAAAATATTCAATAACTATGGCACACTCTTTAACTAAAGTTGATATAATTTGAACTATTCTAGTTAATCTTGACTTTAATGGAGCTGTTTACAAAATGTTAAACTAGTTGTGCTTCAAAACATTTGTACTCCCTAAATATAAGGTCAGCATGCCCTCTCATAACATAAAAGTCTCTAGATTAAACTTGGGTGATTAAAACCTACCATTTTATTCTGTGGATTGACCACTCTACCCAATAAACTGCTTCCTTTGCTCAAAAATCCTACTCCTGACTACACTCTGATTGCAATAAAATCACAATTATACAGCAGTGAAGATTAAATATTTATTTAATTCAAAATATAGCATCTCCTGAAGGAACATTATCAAACCCAGATAAACTCCTCAGAGAGCCTCGGTACTTATAGCAACAAACAAACAATATAAATTGAGGATGATAATTAACTACTCACAGGCCATTTAATGATTTGATCAGTTAGATAATACCCTCTTCTATATATAAAGAATGAATAAAAAAGGGTTGCAAAAAACGTTTTCAACATAACTGATCTGAAATAGCAGGTATAAATATGTGATGAGGTCAAACCACATACAGCATTTAAGAGCAATGCTGTGACTCTTCAAGAAATTAAATCAATTATTGAAAACTGTGCAGTTTATGCAGGATGTAAACTAACTTTTAGACTCCAGACTAATAAAGGCTACATAGCCATTCAAAAGGCTTGGCAATGATATTTTTGGGAGGTGGGGGGGGGGAGTGCTAGCAGAATGTTTCTTTATCATATATCCTGGAAAAAGCTGAGGCTCAACCTCAGTAGAGAAATTTCTGCATTACTAAAGACAATCACCACACAAACAAATACTATTGTGATATAAACTACTAAATCAATGTTATCACACCAAAGTCAAAAAACTTGTCAGAGCTGGCTCTGGCTGTTGCATCTTTCAACATTGACGGCTACACAGACAACAAAAAAACTATGGGATTGTGTGCCTCCAGAAGACACACCTGAAAAACACCAGCAACAAACCAAACCTAACTGGTATGAAGCTGCCTGCTGAAATATGACATGATAAATATGGATTCATTGTCTTCACCAGAAACAACATGCAGTTTGAAACAGCCCATGGTAGTGATGACAACAACAAGATGTGCAAGTTACATCCATCTACAAGTCACCAGGCAGTTGTTTTGTCTGGACTAAAAGGCATCATTCATTGTTTGGGGAACCATGAGATCATTATAGGTGATTTCAACTCTCACAGCACTAGATGGGGCTATGTAGACAATGACAGGGATGGGGACTTTGTTGAAGTTAAAGTCTGTGCACAATCATGAAATCCCTCCCTGATCAATGACTCCAAGCTTCCAAAACCCCTCCTCAGTGCCAGATGGAAACAAGGCTATAACCATGACCTTTGTTTTGTCAATGATGAACTATCCCACACTGCCACAAAGAAGGTGCTCCTGGCAATACCCAGATCACAACACTGTCCAATCATGTTCAAACTAAGAGCTGCACTGACCTTTTCTGAAGTCCCTTTCAAATGTAGATTCAACTTGTGGAACACTGACTAGCCAGGTTTTGCAAAAACATTTGACTCTTTAATAGATGGCCTGCCCCCAACACCGAAGAACTATCTCATGTTCCCACAAAAATTTAAAAAAAGCTGCCCATCCACACATCACCTGGGACTGTTGAACATGATATGCACCTAAATTGAACAATGACTGCCAACAACTTCTAAAACAATACAATCTCGTGTTGGACTCCTGGAGTGTACTACTCCACCATAGTACCACCCAGAGACCAGAATATGTCACACCTAACACATCTGTTCACAGCTGATGAGCTGATTGAAGCCATGAAAGAGCTAAAACTCAGTAAAGTACCCAGACCCGATGATATCCTAACAGAATTCCTAAATAACATGGTCCCAAAGGTAACTGACTGGCTCATCAACATGACCAGTACATGGGCCAGCTGAGGTATCATCCCCTCACTAGTACTTGCCACTGGAAATGAACTAAGTTGGCCAGTCTGGAAGACCATCAACCAATTGCAAGCTCTGCATGAGAGATGTAAGGCATCACTCAAAAGCTGGAAGATCAGCTCTACCAACACCTGCAAATGTAGTAATAAATAGACAATGGAACACCTTCTCTCCTCCAATAGAGCTCCAAACTGCTGATTTAATGGCCTTGGTGGATCTGAAGCTGCCATTACATGTGTCACCTACAGGAGCCACCAAATCTTTATGATGATGATGACCATGAGACTTGAAAAAGAAGAAAAACATTGATTTTAAGGGTCTGGTCCCTTCAGTTACCTTAAACAAAGTACTTTCTGACAGTGTCTGGATCCAAGCATAGAAACAACATGAAGACAAAAAGAGATGAAATTTAAACTGTACATACAAACAAGGTATAAACTTTAATATCTCAACTTTACAACTTCTGATTTATATGACATGTCTTCTACTTAGATCAATTCAAGATCAATTCCTATTAACAACTGACTACATCCTTACAGCATCCCTTCACCAGCATCTCTGCCCTAAACAGACTGAGAACTACCACAATGCCCAGCACTACAGTGTGGAGTGTTTATTGCCCAAAATCCCACCAAAAACTACCTAATATTGTTGTGTATTAGTCATTCCAAGTCAGTGTCAATGCTGCCAAACCAGTTGTATTTATATCTAGACCTTGAAACACTATCTTGGCATCCGGTGGGATCTAGTCAGTCTCATAAGAAGAATGCCCTCTTTAGCATTTGTTGGTAATTATCCTTTAGATAGTGTCTCACTGAAAACATCAGTGGTAGTGTCACCTTATCACCATTCCTCACTTATGAGAGCAATGTGTGATAGACATTGGCTAATGTCATTTTGTGTAAAACTACACCCATTGCCAAAAGGCTCAGTTAGTTGGCTGTATCTAGTTGATGACTTTGGACTTTATTCCTTTTCCCACTCTGACAACTTCAATCAAAGAAATAGCCTCCAGCACAAAGCAGATCAAAGTTCAAGGGTTAAACAAATCTCAGAATCGAAGAATGACTCCATATCAATGAAATCAGACTCCAAATGTTGTACTTCTAGCTCTGCACAGACTGTTATCTTTAAAAAAATACTCTCTTTTTAGCTTCCAGCAATATAAGAGATCTTCATTCCAATTTTTCTTTTGTGAAAGTTTTCATTGATTCTTACTCACCTGACATTCTTGGACTTTGTGAGACAAGCCTAAAAAACAGTGTTGGCAATAGGGATTTTCATGTTAATAGCTATTCACCTTTATTTCAACTAGATTCTATAACTCATCCTTGTAGTCTTGCTAACTATACTCAATAGGATTTTTGTTGTTGAAGTAACAGAATTTGAATCTAAAGAAAAGTCTTTTATGTGTTTTATATTGTTTCTCCTTCAGGCCACTTGTTACCTATTTTTCTTGTACTGATTTCCCTCTTCTGATTCTCTCTTACTTATTGAAAAAGTATCATACTTCATTAATAAGGCCTTTAACAAGCATCACACCATTAACATTATTGTCTTTGGTGACCCCAGTCTTCATCACATATCCTGGTTAACTCATTCTAACAGTGATTCTGACAGGTCTGCAAAAGTTACTTAAAACCTTGCTCTTGCCCATGGCCTAGTACAGCTGGTCAGTTTTCCAATAAGATTTCATGATTGAGACTAAAGAGAACCTTCTCTTCTATAGCTATTTTTGACTTCTGTTCCTGAGCATTGTACAGTTTCATCTTTGCCTCCTTTTGCATCCTCTGATAATGTAGTTGTCACCGATCAGGCTAAGGTAACTGTTTCAAATCTTGCTGACAAGGCAAATAATTTTAAGACTTTTAAATTTGCCCAGACTGACTGAGACAGATTTTGTCAATTCCAAGGAATTTAATCTTTAGCAAATTAGCTTCTGGTGCTGCAACTGAATTCACAGAATGGCTACAAGTTGGTATTGAAACATTTAAACCCTGCTTTAGTTACAAAGTCAAACATCATCCTCCTCCATGCTTTAGTGCTTAATGTTCTTCTTTCATTGCTGGTTACAATTGTTCCCATGCTCAATTTCAACAAGATGGGTGTGATATTTCTTTCAGACGGGCTAGCATGCTTATAAACAGGTTATTTCTGGTTATGCTGCAGGTGTTCTATTCAGACGTGGAGGTCAAAATTTCTGGATGATTTCCAGTAGTGCTTTAAATTCTTTAAATTCAGTCATTCCTCCAGTCTTTGGTAGTGTTCTATCTTCTCTGTTGTCTAGGGGGATAGATTATCTTTTTGCTAGATATTTTTCTAGTAATTCCTACCTAATTGACACTGACATTTCTTTGTCAGATTTCCATCTACAAACTGATTACATTATTGACTCTATCATCATAAATCTGAGGTTAGTTGAAAAGATTATTCATGGACTTCATCAGTTTAAAGCTCATAGTCCAGATTTGATTCCAGTAGTGGTTTTTAAAGAGTGTGCTCCTGAGCTATCTCCTTTGCTGTCTAAACTTCCTTATCTTTGCCTGTTAGTCATGTTTTCCACCAATCTGTTAAGTATCTAATGTTGTTCATGTCTTCAAGAATGCAGATGATCCATCTGAATCTTGCAAACATTAAACTATAAGTCTTTCCTGAATCTCATTAGCAAGGTCTTTGCACAGCTGACAATGAATTTGTAGAAATCTTGCAGAACCTAGGTCTCTTTCTTGATGTTCAGTATGGGTTTAGTGCATCACACTCCACTGGTGACCTTTTGACTGTAATCACAGAATGTTTTTAAAGGTTTATGGATAAGTCTGGTGAAGGATGAGTTACAGCGCTTAATATTTTCAAGGTATTTGATATGGTGTACCATGCTGGATTGCATCATAAGCTTTCTGGTTATGGTGATTATGGATGGAAGGCTCTTTGAAATCATCCAATTCTTTCTCTGAGATCATAAATTCTGTGTCACATTAGATGAAATTACACCTGATGAGTATTCCATTAGTCCTGGTGTTCTTCAAGTTCTATTCTTTGTCTAATTTTCTTCGTTCTTTATACCAATGGTCTTCCTGGTAATTTGCTTCAGTTTTATCAACATCTATGTTGATGCTACCACCCTGTACTCTGGCACTAACCACAAGGCAACTCAACAGGAAGAAGTCAAACTTGCAGAAGCTTTAAAATCCAACCTTCAGTGTGTCAGAGAATGTGCAAGGAAGTGCCTCATTACTCCAAAATCATACATTACATACTATACATTACACCCAATATTTACTGAATATCTTTCTAATGTTAACCCTTGTGAGGTTACTTCTCCTCTTAAGGAATGTTCATAAATAAGGGTGCTTGGTTTGCCATTTTCTCCAGATTTCTTGGAATTCTTATATTTAATCTATAGGCAAATCTGCATGAAAAGGGCTGGCAATTTGTAATGCACAAGAGATAATGTTACCATATGTAGCTTGTCTTATGTGTTTTCAATAGGTATTATTATTATTATGTACATTTTTATTTTTAATACGGTTTGATACAGTTGTTCACTGGGCCACACCCAGTGACCTAGGGCAAACAAAGGTTTTGAGAGTTTTTACGAACATCAAAAATAGAGGATTATTGCAAAGTTTGTATAAAAATATATATATATAAATAGTATTTCAATTTGTATAAAAAATAAACATATGATCTGTTTGAGAGACTTTTAACATAATTATTTACATTGAAAGAGTTTTACGTAAAATATGGGCTGTGCTCATTATCATGATTTTTGGAATTTCTTGAAGTTTGAGATTTCCAGGCATTTTGTCTAAATAGTTCTGAGTGTCTTTTTAAATCATCCCAAGTGCACCCACTATAACTGGCACTGTTGTAGTTTTCATCTTCCACATTTTCTGAATTTCGATTTCCAGGTCCTTATATTTGCTTATCTTCTCATATTCTTTAATAGCAATGTTTCTGTCAGAGGGAACACTCATATCTATAAGAGTGCAGGTTTTCAATTTGTGATCCTTAATTACAATGTCAGGTCTGTTGGCTTGGATTGTCCTGTCAGTGTTAATCGAGAAGTCCCATAGAATAGTGACGTCCTCAGAGTTAACGACTGGCAAAGGCTTATGTTCATACCAATTTTGATGTACAGGTATCTGGTAATGCTGACATATTCCCCAGTGTAGGTATTGCCCTACTCGATCATGTCGATTCACATACTCGCTAGGGGCCAGTATGGGGCATCCAGAGATCAGGTGGTCTATAGTCTCAACGAATT
>RDPX01000006.1:2733752-2766325 GCA_003991215.1 Morbakka virulenta | reverse complement strand
AAAAGTGAAGGAAGACTGGGATGGTACGGACACGTGGTCAGAAGAGAAGATAGCTACATCGGGGGGAGAATGTTGAGGATGCAACTGCCAGGGAAGAGGAAGAGAGGAAGACCAAAGAGAAGATATATGGACGGAATTGAAGAGGACATTAGGAGTGAGGAGAGAGGACGCTGACGACCGCGCCAAATGGAGGCGATTGATCCGCTGTGGCGACCCCTGACGGGAGCAGCCGAAAGATGAAGAAGAAGAAGAAGAAGGTGTCAGAATTTTCACTATTGAATGAAAACACACTTGCTTTCAGTTTTCTTATTCTGGCACCTTTGATGCAGTCGAATGCCTGTGAAAAAGCTATCGACCAAAAATGAACGTTATTTTTATAGCGATTTTTAAGATGATATTTATTATTCTTAACATTAAATCTCATATGAAATGATCATTTACATTGGTTCTCCAATTAAAAGAAGGAAACATTCCTAATAACAATATTAACTTTTATGATAATGATTACATGGCAGAGCTGATAGTGGGAGAAAAAGCTTTTCTTAAGTGACAGAATTAATATGTGAAGACTAATAAGAAAGGAGATCAGCATTATTCCATTCCATGCTTTGTTCCGACAGCAAAAAAACCGTAAGTACAACAAATGACGAACTTAATGAGTTGGAGATCACCATGACAAAGTCACAAGAAAGGCGGAATATGGGTGGCCTGGTCAGAGTCTGCCAACAAGTGACCCATACAACCACTTGGAAAGTAAAACATGTTTATTCTATTAACTTTAGAAGAATTTTTACCTAGATCTCCACCAACGGTTACGATTCATTTTTCAATCAGCACCAAAAGATTTTCACCTAGGAAAGTATGGATTTCTTTTCAATAAAAATGATGATAGGTAGGAGAAAGTTAACGAACTAACATTATTTTCAGCCAATCACCAGCATTACTTTCACAAACACTTTTGACATTAACAAAAACATTTCTGTGTGGTCTTAAAAAGAAAAGATGTCTTCCTCATATTCACATAGTATTCAAGAAAAGCAAAAAATACCTTTGGGGTTTATTCAGTTCTACATTTTGTCAGACAATTTTATAGCATGCTTTACAAATAAATAGTTCTCTCTGCAGTCGAATACTATTGTTCATTTTCTTTTATTAAATAGATATCATCAACGAAATTTTACTTAATTCTATAGGATATTTCTCCAGAAAGGTGTAGAGAACCTATTAAGTAGGAAGAAATTAAGATTTAATTCCTTTTTTGATCCTCATGAACACTCTCGATTGTAAAAATCACACTTTTTCTGAATCTGAACCTAGCTATTATATAGTATATGCTGACAAGGTCTTGAACAGGGATATCTGTCATGTAGTAGGAAGACAAGGAGTCCTGAGAGGCTTTGTCTAATATTAAAGAAAACAAGACGCTCTTGACAGCAGGCTTGTAACTTTTAGAGATCACATTCTACTGTTGTATTCTTGTGTCGATTTTATGTCGATATTTTTGTCGATATTTGTTTCTTTGTGTTGATATTTTTCTGTCGACATTTCTATTGGTTGTCTATTCTTGCCTTGATATTTCAAAGAGAAAAACCTGCTTATGGCTTCCAATAATATTTGATTGTGTAAATCAATAACTGTCGTCACATCAGGAACCATTGTCAATCCCTTTGCTTTGGCAACAGTATTTCAAGGCAGAATCTAACAAAAGTATCGGGCGTGGCGATCGAGAAACGGTTGAAAACCAGCACTCCTGTTGCTAAGCAGTGGAACATTATCAGCAAATGTAAAATCAAGCAATACGTGGCCAGATTCCTATATTAGCTTGCCCTACTTACTTTATTAAGTAATCAAAACATCTTTGAAACAGTACAGTAGTTTGTCGTTATTCCCGATCAGGTAGCATAAAAAAACTTCCTACCCAGCCTAATTGTGCCACTTTTGCAATCATGGAATTCTTGGAGTAGGTACTTCACCTTTTAAAGGAATCTCGTTAAGTTCATGATGACCCTCAACATCTTCCTTATTCTTGCTGTTAAATGATGCTGCTAGATATAAAAAACTACAGATGCTATGATAATAAACAACAAAGATGAACTCATGAACTAAAAATTTCTAAATGTCCTTTATGTAATTGAATTGAATTTTTGGATCACGTGCCTTACACTTGGACCCAGATTAATTTTATGTAAATTGTCAATGTTCGTAATTTTTCTGGTCCAGGAAATAGAAGAACAAAGCTTTATTCAAAACTAAAACAAGTCACTTTGAGCAAATGACAACAAAACAACTGAAAAACGGCAAACGATTTTCAACTAAGACATTTGAAAATGACAAATTATTGTTTTCCTGCTCATTACACGAAATATAAAAACTTTCCGATAAAACTTGATAAAAAATGCTGACAAGTGCAAAACTATATTTACCTCACCTTTTTATAGAAAAGGAGAAAAAAAACCCCAACAAAATCGTCTTATTTATTATATATTTCCCCAAAATACTGAAGAATGGCTTCAGTTAGCGTTGGAAAAAATTTTATCCAATAAAAACATCAAACTAAGAACAAATATTTAGGTGAAGCAAACAGGTTCTTATATTTAACAAAATATTAAATGTTATGACATTATTAATATTGCAATAATACCAGCATTGTTGTATGCCTATATGCAAACGTGATGCCTTCAAGTAATTGAAAGAGAGCAAGAATATCAGGACTGACTGACTCATGTAAAATTATAAACGATGATGTGTCTATAGCATTATATTGCAATCACATGGTTCATACGACAATTGATCGCTAATCGGTAATATATACCTTGAAATGAAGAATTGTTTTCTGCTTAATCTTTGGAATAGGCAGGTACTCCTTTATTTGAAATTATGATTCGCAGATATTTGAATGGTCTGGGGTTAAACTACTGACCCACAAAGTCCTAAAAATCCCCGTAATTATAGGCATTTCCGTATTTTATAAACTTCCTCTTTCACAACGCCAATGGATGAATAAAATACCTAGAAGAGACACAGATAGTAACTAATCCAACTATTACCAGTAATATCCAACCATTACCAATAGTATCTGCTAAATAATGAATAGTGACGCTAGTTCAATCACTCTAAATCGGGATTAGAAGAGCAGATCTCAATCGCATGTTGTGAAGTTTATGAGTTGAGTTAATGAGTAAAGCAAACATTGCTATCTATCTTCTCGATATTTTTTCAAAGTCAAATTTTTTAAACGTTTTGGAGGGTTGTACCTACACAATGAAAAACAAAGTTACAAACAATACATGTTTTTTTATAAGCATAACGTTTATAAGCATTTTTAGGCTCAGATAGGATATTTTCTTAAGCATATGCTAAGCATATTTTCCAGCCCTGGTTTTTACTTTTGAAATGTCTTTTTTAGTTCTAAGGCTTACAAAACATTAGAAAGTGTGATAATTCCTAGGAAAAGATTTTATGAAACGTGTAAACAATGCCTTAAAAAAGAATTAAGAATTCAAATCTTTTCGCATTCGAAAACTTATTTTGAATGTTAAAATTTGAAAACAAAACAAAAGGAACGTTAGTTCTGACTGACTGATGCATTTCATGTCTATACAGTTGTTGGAATAAAATATGTCAAAAGGAAGAGTCGACAAACGAAAGCAGCCAACATTAGCTGCTTTTGGATTCAAGAAAAATGTTGTGCATCGTAGAATCGAGTAGGAGGTAAAATGCCTTTGGAGGAAGTGAAAGTTTTGTTTCAATGTAATTACTGCGCTAATCAGTTCAAGAGCAGCCAAGGCTTGGCATTCCATATTAAAAGCATGCCTAATATTACTAATGAAGATCCACAGAAAAAATAGAACAAAGCTGATTATGATGAACTTTTATCGTTTCAAGTTAAGCAGGTTGTTGAACAAATGGTGAACAGTGTGGGAGAAGCCAAGGGTTTAGGTGCGAGCAAGAACTCGGGAAAAAAAAGAAAGCAGTATACAGCCGTGTACAAGGCAGCTGCAATATGAGACTACGAAAGTGGAGGGCTGCAAGAAAGTGTAACAGAGAAATATGGTATCACTCAATCTCAAATTTCTCGACGGTTGAAGAACAAACGATCTATTATGCAAGACGCAGCATCAGCACACCGTAAACTTTTTTGCAAAGGTAAAAAAGCGACTAAGTATATCGATTTATATGATAAGCTTTGAGACAAATTTCAGTCAGAAAGGTCGAAAGGTCACCTAGTGAATTTTGTCTGGATTTGGAGTAAAGCACGCAAATCACAGCCAAAGATTGATCCAAAAGTTGAAATAAAAGCTCATGTTGCCTTGCGGTTCCTACAAAGACATCAAATCAGGATGCAGTGAAAACAAAGAAACAAGAAAAAACACAAGAAGGAGAAAATTCCAGTATTGATGAAATGACATGCAACTTTAAGGGAAAAATGCATCCGAACTGGTACAGAAGATCCAACATATGATGCAAAGTGGGGGTGATATAAATTACACGAAAGGTTAAACGTAGATCAATCACCTCTTCTGTTCGTCGTTCATGGGAAACGCACATACGAGTATGTACCACCAAAACAAGGATCGACGCACAATACATGGATAGCACAACCTGGTGCAGGATTGGAAAAACGTCAGTGCATACTTCAAGTTAAATTCAGAACAGAGGGGAAGCAACCAAAGCTTGCTGTGATTTTCCGTGGTAAAGGTAAAAGAATTTCAGCCGATGAAAAGCTTGCCTGGCACCCTAAAGTCGATGTGTTTTGGCAAGACAATGCCTGGTTAGACCAGCATGTTTGTATAGACTGGTTTACAAGATCACTTTCACCTTTCTTGCAACAGGAAGGCTTATCCAAATTTGATTTGTTACTCGTTAACTTGACAGGTTAAATACAAAATGACTTTAAAGTAGCCGTGTCTGGAGCAAATGGGCTACTGTGGTATGGTTTACCCGATGCGACCTATCTTTGGGAGCCGGTATTTATTTATTTATTTATTTATTTACGAATATTTATACAGGATAAAAGCTTCAGTTATTTACATATTTACATAAATACTGTTATCAATGTTTGTCCTGTAGACGCTGGATATGCTACTTGCTTAGTCCCTGATTGGTATCGAACACAGGAAGTGGTTGGACATCGAAGATAATGCCGAAAGATGGTTTGGCAATGAAAAACCCTATAGCGCAAAAGAAACGCGTGTAATGATCACACATTCGACTGGTAAAGCGTGGAATACCTAGAATGGTGAGCGGTACAACAAATTGAGAAAAAGCTGCTGGACTGCAACAGGTTGCTTAATTACCGCAGATGGTTCTGATGACAAATTAATTAAGCCTGAAGGTCTCGAAAACTTTTCCACCACCATCAGTAATTGATGCATCAACCACGCCTACGGTGAGTAACGTTGACAGTGTCCCTTCAGCTGAACCAGAACAAGAAGACGAGTCGTTTGTTATTGATGACAACATAGAATTTGTTTCCCCTGAAGACGAAGAGGGAGAGAGAAACCTATTTGACTTCGTTGACGGCTTTATTGAAAAGTTATAAGTTAGAGTATATGTATACATTACACTTATCATGTTTAAAGTTATGTTTTTTATTTGAATAAGAAGCTGTCGCAGCTTTTGTTTTACATGCAAAAAGTTTTTTTCTATTGAATCAACCTTAATTTTGACAGTTTTTCAATCAAGCACCACAAAAAAATTTGTATTAAATTTTTTCGGAAAATAAGCATAATTTAAGCATATTTTACGCCTGCCTGAGTTTTCTCCATAAGCATACATCAGCCTATTTTCAAAAATATGTATGCTTATAAAAAAAGCATATATGTGTAGACCATTTAAAGCTCCATGACAGGTGAGGACATTTAGAAGTTAGAGAAAATAGAACATAACTATTTCGATGTACAAAAAGTGATAGGGTCACATTCTTAGTCAAAACACCTTCTCATTGCTTGCTTAAATGGACTATCTTGTCCTTGCCTGCCGATAACCACCGGTGGTCGAACGATTGATTATCACCTTACTACTAGCATTTTCTGTTGAAACCAGGCCACGTCTGTGGAACCACAACTACCAATTTTTTTCTCCGTTATAAATAGTAGACTACTGCTACATGTTTCCTGATGTACAAATAAAGAGGAGATAAAAACAATTAATAAAAATAACTAGAAAGCATAAACAGCAGTTTGAGGAGAAAATAAATGACTCCCAAAGAGATTTCCTTTAACATGCTTAATGCTATGGCGCGATCCTATATCTACACTAATAGCAAAGCAAAGATGGTCTATGCTGGGTCATGTCCTACGCATGGACATCAACACCCCCATCCAGAAAGCCCTTGAATTCGCCATATCAGGAGCAACAACGTATGAACCCAGAATACAACGCCACTCTACAAATCGTCTCAGCACCATCCGTGAAGACATCAAAAACTCCGGACTAGGCAAACTCCGTACCGAAAACAGCTCTGGAGCCTAAGGGGAAAAGAAAGAGAGAAGAAGAACTGGAAACGTTTCAACAAGGTCTGATTGCATCTATGAAATGTGCTCGACTACCAAAGAAGCAGAACACAGAGGATAAGTAAGTAACTAACAGCAATTCGAGAAGAAAATAAATGACTCCCAAAAAGGTTTGCTTTAGCATGCTTAGTGCTATGGCGCTGACATCGTTGGCAGGCGCATGTCTACTACTGTCCTAAAACCTCACAGATATTTTTAAAATTTTAGTTTCCTTAACGAATTAATAAAAAAACACAAAGGACTTCACCCTTGTTCCAATATCTGTTACATCATGCAAATACAGACTGAAAAACTGTTGCTCTTACCTCTTCGACATGTGTTTGGAAAGCGACTATACCACATATATTAAATACTTTATTCTGTGTCTACTAACCTACAGTCCATAAATTTCATTTATTTTTCATTTTTATATTATTATTATTATTATTATTATTATTAATTCCTTCATATAGGATAGATACATTTCAAAAAACTAAATTGTTGCTATCAAAATGCAGCCTATTCTGGAAAAAAATCTCAATAATAAAAAATAGGTTAAATAGTTAAAAATTAAATTAAATGATTTAATTCGTTTAAAAATCCATAAATCCTCCTTAAAACTTAATATATACAATAAAAAGAAAGCCAGAAGATATTCTTGGACAAGTTGAAGCTAAAAACCCTAAATTCTCATTCTTTAAAATATGCTTTAATATCTTCTGCCGACCTTCTCCTGATTATCGATACTTCGTTAAAAATTATTGCTCCCTGATATTTAAAAACATTTTTCCAAATTCTAATTTGACTTTTTGGTTTGTTTTGATTTCTTCTGCTAATAGAATGTTCGTAAATCTCAAAGTAGTTATGAAAATTTGGGCATAGCTTGTCAACCAAACATTTTGTCCCACAATCGTGTAAGCCTTCTTCTTCATTTGTTCCTCGATAGAACATATCTCTTTACTTCCTCCAATAATCTCTTTCGCCCATCGCTCGATTGAAGATAGCTTTCATTCATATGTTGTTGTTATCTGAAGACCGATAAACGCATTGTATAGTAGTATTGGTATGGTTAACATCTCGTAAATTTTGTAGGCTACTTTAACGTTGAATTATTGTCTCGTTTTACTCAGGAGATGCACTCGTTCGCTATCTTTTCTACAAGCATTTTCAAAGTTATTGGTCGATGTGGGCGTTGAGTTCAGGTAGTTCCTAGATAACAATAATATTTGGTATTATTAAAACATGACCTTTCATGTTCCATTGGATACAACCCTTTTTGAATAAACGTTTAGCTATCTCGCATAACATGGTCTCGGTTTTGCCTTTCTTAAGATTAAGAGGCAGCTGAAAACAAGGTGGGAAAGAAATCAAGAGAGAAATAAAAGAGTAGATAGCGATTGAAGTATGGAAAAATTGTGGACGAAAGGAAAAGATGAAAAGTGAAGTTGACCGTGTACATTCAGAGAAAATACGTGTTATTAAACATTAGAAGTTCAGTGAAAAGGGTAGGAATGTGAAGAGAAAGGTTTGGACAGATAAGGAAGAAAGGACCAATAGACTTGCCAGGGAGGCTGAAGAATGCAGCAAAGAGCAATAAAATAAAAACTCTATACAAGATTACCAAAAAACTACGTAATAAGAAGGGATATTCAAACACTGTAGCAAAGGACAATAATGGTAAGTTACTAATCAAAGAAGATCAGGTATTACAAAGATGAAAGGAACATTTTAAAAAAATACAGAAGACCCAAGAGTCAATGTGAGTCAAAATGAGTTTGACCTCAACAACATCGAATTCACAGAGGAAACACACAGCGGTTTTCTACAGAAGAAAAGATAGAACAGGCAGTAAGGAAGTGGAAAAGTGGTAAGGCAGCAGGAGTGGACTACATAAGTGAAGAAATCTTGAAATAAGATACTGACCAAGACATAACTGCACATATTCAAAAATAGGAGGAAATTTATCAGTATGCCATGTGACTGGAAAAAATCTATAATAGCTAAAATACTAAAGGAAGGCAATATTGCTAAGTGTGATAATAGTAGAGGAATACCACTACACCCAGTACCTGGAAAAGTCTTTTGCAGGGTTATGATGGAGAGGTAGGAAAGAAGTGGAAGAAAAACTGAAAAATGATTAATCAACATTTAGGAAAGGACATGGGAGAGTGGAAATGATTTTTGTACTGTGAAATATTGTAAAGCAGTGTATTGAGTGGAAATCACCACTGTACTTTACCTTCATCGACTTTTGTAAGGCTTTTAGTAGCATCAATGAAGATAAGCTCTTGGAAACATTGAAGCCATATTGAATTCACGATTTTTTCATCAAGACCATCAAGGAGAGTAGTTATGTCATCAATAACGGACAGGTATCAGAGAGGTTCTCTGTTTGAAGAACGTGAAGTTCGACAAAGCTGTTTAATATCAGGGTTCCTTTTCATTAATGCTGTAGATTGGATTATGGGGAAGACAATTGCCAGAAAAAGAACAGACATTAAATGGACGTTTACCACTCAACTTGACAACTTGAACTATGCTGATGACATTGTTCTGCTGTCTAGCAGGTACCAGCATATACAGAAGACAGAAAGACCATGTAGCAAAAGCATCGGTCTTAAAATCAACACAGACAAGGCCAAGCGGCTTAGATTCAAAAACAGGGAAAACAATCTTATTTGAATCAAACGGAGAAGTGTTGAAAATGTGGACACTTTCACGAACCTTGGTGCTGAAATAAGCGAGACAAGAAGATTGACAGAGGACATCAAACACAAAATAATTGTAAAAAAGAATGCCCTTGTACAAAAAAACTGTTCTTTTGAAAAGAGCTCTCTCCAGAATGACTATGATAGATTTTGACGTTTTTTGGTGGTATTCCCTCGGATTCAGTCTCTAGCAAATCGGTTTCTAATGCTGTAACTGGATCGTCAATCTCTTAATTGGTTTAATCCTCATCGTTCTTCTTGCATTGGTCATCGAAATCATGGTCATTTTCTCTAAATCTTTCTTGGGGTTCTTAAATAAAATCTATTGGCAAATGCGTTCTTAAGCGACTTAATATTTTACCTGTGACTTGAGAGTACCTTACCCCTGTAGTGATTTTGTTTTACGATAGATCTACTATCCGTCCTTGAATGTTGCACTTTTTTCCACGTTTGCACATATGCTCCTTCATCTCATCTTGATGTTCTTCATTGCTGTTAGTTTTCACTGTCTCATCAACGAAGGTGACGTCTCTTTTTCTTTTCTATTGGTATTATCATGGGAAGTGTTTTAATGAGCTTTCCTCGCTGGTACATACCGAGCTTATTGCACCCGTGCCACTCGTTTCTCTCTTTCTTTTATCTTCATTCTTGTGACTCTAGTGAAATTGTGCTGGTCTTTAGATAGAAATATCACTAATTAGCTGTATTTTGTCATAAAACTCTCCGCCATTACCTTTTGTTGTACTTATTTCTTTTTTTTTTCAGTCGCAACAATCCATTAAGCAATCTTGATCTTCTCTTTCATTAATCTCCACATAAAATCATTCCCATCTTAAGTAATTATTATCTTTTTGCACCATGATTTTCGCCATAAGTGCATTAGAAATGAAATTATTGTTGAGAATATCTACTTTTTATAATAAGCTTAGCCAATGTAAGCTGCTGGGTACTAAGAGGTTTGACATTGTATGCAAAGGCTGAAAAAGTTTCATAAAATGAAAGAATAGCAATTGATGGTAATGATAATAACAATAACTATTTTAGTCGTACTTATAGCTCACTGACTTCATCCAATGGTAATGTCACCGTGATATTAGTGACAGTAAGTCTTCTCAATTTTCAAGGAGTTGTTTGGGATCCTTGCAAAACGTAAAATTGTAGTTTTCTGAATTTTTTCAATTCTTGCCTCAATTCACAGTTCTTTTACTCTCCTTTTGACTACTTTTGGTGATTCTAATCCCCCAAAAACTATAGGGACTAGCTTGACATTTATATTCCATAGTTCGATTGTGTGTGACTAATCCAAGTTATTTTCATTAATATGATCATTATTACTATTATTGTTATTATTAGGGCCCGGATTTTATACAACCTAAAAATTCAAATATACAACTGAAAATAAGCAAATATACAACTAAAAAATACAACTAAAAATATCACTAAAAATATCAATTTTTAGTAAATTTAAGCAGATTTTAATACCTTCAGAACAGTTGAGAGTTCACATGCAAAATAGCCGACTTTTTAATGTTATTTTCTGTCAGAGACATCCTTGTATCACCGAGTATTTTCTTGTATTTAGAAAAACGTCTTTCTCTTTCGGCAGAGTTAATTGGAGCTTTCTTCAGCGCCATAATTTCAGCAATCGTGTATTTGGATTTATCCGGTGTCCGTAATTCCAAAACACCTTTGTTTTTTCCTAAAACAGTAACTAATTTTTCGAGTGCAGGCGCATAAAATTTTACAAGTGGAACATAATTTTCAGTTATATTCCCTATTTTGTTTTTAATATCAAAACTGCGCATTACATGTTTCATGTCGCGAATAGCAAGTGCCTCACAGTCTTCAAATCCATTAACAACTTCTTTTATTTTATCCAACTATTCCGTGTAATATTTCACGACCTGGAACCAGGTACCCCAGCGAGTAATAACTGGGTTTGGCGGCAGAGGAATGTTCTGTTCGTGTGGTGCACTCTGCCTGTACGGAGCTTTTTTGAAAACCTTCTTTCCTTTGGAAATTAACTTGTCCACTTCCGGATTAGCTTCTCTAACCTTTTCACAAACACGACTAATATTATGTGCGAGACAACCAACGTATATAAGTTTCGAACAAAACGATTTAAATCCCAGAACTGCTTTGTTCATATACGGCGCGCTGTCTGTTACACATACTAAAATATTGTTGAAAGATATTTCCATTAAATGTATACTCTCGAGTTAAAAGCGGCCAACTGTCACATTGTTAGTGCTGTCCAAAAAGCCAACCTTTACTAAAAACGAAGTTCTGTTGTCATAGTCCCATTATGCAATTACATACATGACGTTCTTTAACATCAGTTGTTTCGTCGACCGATATCCATATTAACTGGTCTTTTAGTTCGTTTTTAATAGATTCAATCTTTTCTTTGAAAACCTGCTCAACATAATTTTTTCTTACAGTTAACTCACTGGGGATATTTCGTCCCGTATACTTCTTTAAAAACGATTTAAATGTGTCATTTTCTAATTTCCAAAACGGAATATTCGTTGCAGTGAATGCTTTTGTTAAATCCTTAATATACTCAGCATTGTATGCTTTATTTGAAGCGTAACTTGTCACAAATGGCTGTTTTTGTTTTGATGGTTGGGCCAATGACTTGTGTTTTACAAATCTAACATACTCACCACTGTAGTCCGATGTTCAAAGTTTACTTTGAAGTGACAATATTTGCATTTTAATATAATTCCATCTGTATCGAAACATTCAAATTCATCACAATTCCGTCTCAGCAGCTTTTGTGCTGTAGGTTTACCTTTTGGCATTTTGAAATTATTTGATTTTGTAACTTTAATTTTATCAAATGAAAGCTGTTGACTGCACTAAGTCCGTTAGTGTTGCATGTTGAGAAGGCGTAAAGAGATCAGGGGCTAAAAGAGCGAATTATATTTGAAACAACTTTAGCTGAAATTGAAATGTCTGTTTAGATTAAACCACAAGGTGTGAAAATTAGCTCTTTCTAGTTTGANAAAGTTTACTTTGAAGTGACAATATTTGCATTTTAATATAATTCCATCTGTATCGAAACATTCAAATTCATCACAATTCCGTCTCAGCAGCTTTTGTGCTGTAGGTTTACCTTTTGGCATTTTGAAATTATTTGATTTTGTAACTTTAATTTTATCAAATGAAAGCTGTTGACTGCACTAAGTCCGTTAGTGTTGCATGTTGAGAAGGCGTAAAGAGATCAGGGGCTAAAAGAGCGAATTATATTTGAAACAACTTTAGCTGAAATTGAAATGTCTGTTTAGATTAAACCACAAGGTGTGAAAATTAGCTCTTTCTAGTTTGAGTGTGATGCCGAAAAGACCAGTTTTCAAGGTTATTCGCAGACCCCTAACGAACAGAAATGTCTAAACTTTCGTTATTGATAGCACACAGGGGTAATTTAGAAAGATAGGGAAAATGTTCATGAGTGTGAGCACAGAAAATAAACATGAGGCGTTGAGATTAGCTAACATTTGTCGTTTTTTAGTGTCATGACAGATATTTATTCAGGCTAAAATGCTTATTTGTAGATTATACAAGTAACGCCTAAATATACAACTAACAGCTGAATATACAACTGAAGGCAAAACATACAATGTACAATGTACAATAAAAAATACAATGATACAATTATACAACTACCTGGGCCCTAGTTATTATCATTTTATTAACAATTTTTTATGGCTTTTACCATACTCTTCAGCTTGAAAAAAATCCTTCCGTTAAATTTCTTGGAACATATCCAGTTTATCATTTGTAACAGCTCTGGTAATGATACAATACCGAAAAGCTTTGGCTTTGATTTTATTGAATTTGTTGTTTTTATTTGTATCCCTTTTTGGTAAAACATGACAAATATGAATTATCATTATTATTATTATTATTATTATTATTATTACACTTGTAGATAAAAGCTGTTATGCCGGGTCTAAAAAGGAAGCTGGTTATTACCAATAGCCAAAGGATCCTCACAATTTTCCTCACAATTTAGCATTCTAATACTTTTCTTATCACTCTAGCTGTCCATAATACAGCAGTTTGAACAGAATATGCCTCTAACTCGAATATCCTTTATAAAGTTTGGAAATATTTTTGAAATACTACCTAGTGTTTCAATAGCAATTGGTACCATCCCAACTTTGATCCGATTCCAGAGTCGCTCAATTTATAGTTTGAGATAATGATATTTCTCAACCTTAAATTTTTCTCTTTCAGTTATCCTTTTATCCCCCGGCACTGCTATACCAATAATCATTGGACACTTTTCCCTCTTACGTCCGGCTTTCTTTCCCTATTCTCATCATCACACTGAATCATCATATCCCATAGGATCTTATGATCAGGGTTTTCAACTACAACCTCAGGTTTTCGACCATACCAAATCTCAGGCTTCATTTAACTGAAATTTCTCACATAACTTTCAGTGTACCATCTGCGCAGCGTTGTCGTGTCTCCTTTTATATTCTTTAGCGCAAGTGTAGTACACTCCCAGATGGCACACCTTATTATTCCCTTTTCTTAGTACAAAATTTACAGTTTGGTGAATCTGCAGTTTTGTCAATTTCATGCTTCACATAATTAGTTCTAATGGCTGGCCCCTGCGTCGCACACATCAATTTCTCAGTTGGAACTTTTAACTCACACTTATTGATACCTCTTTATTAATGGTGTCTGGTAAATCTCTGATAAACTGACCATATATTTGTTTCTCTTTCCAAGGTTTCGTCGTTTTTTTCATTCAAAAATTTTCTTAAACTCTGACTTTTTGACACAGTTCTCTACGTCTAATTTGGCTACATGCTCAACACTTTGCAATAGAGTTTCTGTTGAATTCTTTAGGTACCATTGCAAATTATTATCCTCGCTCCTGATGGGATTTTCACAACTCGTTAATTCTCTCCCGCTTTCTTTTCGATTAATATAATGTCGATCTACATCACTTTTCAGGTGAAGCTCTTCATGCATGGTAAAAAATTTCCGAGTTTTTCTATTCAGAATTTTTACTTCATTTACGTTCCAGTTGATAATTCCAGCTCCGTAATTATTATTATTATTATTATTATTATCATCTCCATCATCATCATTATTATTATTATTATTATTGTTGTTGTTGTTGACGCTATTGTTGCTGTTGTTCACTGTTTACTCGGCATTGATGCTGACTGCCAGTTAACTGCTGGATAGCAGATCAAGTCCCTTGGCTTTTGGTATCCAATACTCTTCTTAGTACCTTTGCAGTTCCTAACAGACAAGCTTTCTGTAAAGGTTCTGTGCTGCACTGTATTTCAATTTTCTTTTCCCGATTCTCACAGTTCTTCCCGACCGTATCCAGAGAACCAATGATTATTGACTTCTCTTACATTCCATAGTCGCTTGCGCGCGCTCTTTCTTTCTCTCTCTCTCTCTCTCTCTCTCTCTCTCTCTCTCTCTCTCTCTCTCTGAGTCTTGGTGTACTTCAATTCTTTTTCTTTTCTATTATTTCAATCCTGGTGCTGAAGGGACAGGATGTATCAATCAACAAATAAAAAACGTCCAGTCAGTTATGCTCCAGTCGATGAGCAAGCAATCTAAATCATATAGCCCTAGCTTTTTACATAACTTCCAGTGGACAATTTGAGCTACCTTGTTATGTTATCAGCCTTAATGTTGTACTTGTGCTAGCTGTTGGCACTCAAATACAATGTCCGCAAATATTTCATCCTCTTTTCCTCATCCTCATCCCTCATCTTAGTCTACATTCCTTTGATAGATTCTCTTTGTAAATACTGTTCTTTACAGAACTTGTTCCCACTGCTTACTCACGCGCTTCAAATATAGTGATCCATGTTTCTTTATTTAATCCTGCATGTTTTAACAAATTGTAGTTCCTATCCTTATTTAATAAGTCTTTTCTTGCAGTAGCTGTTTGTTTGTTGTTATTATTATTGTTATTATTATTACTATTATTATTAAGTAGACAACGAGGAAGAAAATGCAAACAAGCTATCATAATTATTTATTGATAAAGAAATTCTAAATGGCTCTATTTATTAATTTTGGAATTACGCGATAGCAATAAATTTGATTTTAGCATGCGATTTATCATTGATTAATATCAAGGAATTATTGACAAAAAGGGGTGAATGAGTGAAAGGATTCTAAAGAGGGCAACCTTAACATTAATACCTCATCACACTATCTTTTTATTCAAGTACCTAGTCCCGTTACCAAATACCATATATTACGTGTTGAATTTTATGAAAACATCTAATGTCAAATTGTTGAATCATCGTCCTGCAGAACCCGAAACACTCCTGTGAAACAACTCCTTAAATGAAAGATCAAAGAATAATTTCTGAAGCCACTTGCCAGATAAAAGAACCGATCTTTTAATTCTGAAGCCGTTGAGTGGTAATCACAGTGAAGTGTATTGTTTCTTGGATCCACGGTGTCCACTTGCCTTTAAAAATCTGGTTATTTTCCGAATTCTATTTTGTTGCCTTGAGTTTTGCTTGAAAACGAGGCCCATGTGGACAACTTGTAAACAAAAATGGAGCCGGTAGGTTACCAAATATATCACTTGAAAATATGGATTTTAATAAAGAAAAAACAACTTGTCTTCTTCAAGACATGGATGCAAAAATTCCTTTATATTTAAAAGACAGAGATGCGCAAAATACATGGGGGAAAGTCTTTGGAGTTTCTTCCTTTGTTCACAAAACGTGAAATCGACGATCACGTTAAAAAATGTGGCAAGAGGAAAGGAAAAAGCGTAATCAAAACCTTAAACCGAGGACACAAATTTAAAACCGAACGTTTTTTATCTTCAGATAACATTTATACGGCAAGAAAATTGTCCAGTTTTATAGCTAAAGCTAGCTGCAAACCAAGTATGAAAAACGTTCTTAGACATATGACTGCACACATAAATAGAAAAGCCAGCGCAGTTGATCAAGCTTCGTGTAATTGTCCTGCCGGATTGTCTGGGTATTGTAACCATATAATGGGTCTGTTATTGGAATTAGCTGAGTATTTACTCAATTCTCTAAGTTCTGTACCAGCTGTAAAAGCTTGCACCAACCAGTTAAGAAAGTGGGGTGAAAAAAAAACCAACCAACAACCTGTCACGAAGACTATTATTCAAGCTGACATTATTAAAAAGGGAGTAAGCCTAACATTATACGAGCCACGAATAAATTTTAATTTATTGGAGAACAATACAGGAATGGATGAAATAAGGAATGACTTACAACACCTAGACCCAAATATTGGCTATTCCCATATAATTCCTGAAGTTTTGTGTATCGATACTGAGGTGACAAAATTTGGTGTACAATATTTAGGCTCACCTTAGTCATACAAGTTGTTACCTGTTGACAGAGATTTTAGTGTGTTAACGTCTTTTAATGATCACATTTTCTGTACATCTGTCAATGGTTGCACCATTTTACCTGCTAAATTTTATAGCTAATGATGATAGTTATGTATATACGGATATAGAAAAGAAGTTTATCAATATCCTTACACTAACTGAACAAGAAAGTAAGACTTTGCAAGTGGACACTAAGTTACAAAGACAGTGCCCGTTGTGGTTTACAGCAAGGAAGTATAGAATTACATCTTCTGGTGCACACAAAATATTAATTCGACAAAAGGATTTGGAAAAACTTGCAAGTGACGTTGTTAATTATGATAACAGTAAAATTCCCACAAATGTCAAAGTTACGCTAAACCACGGAATAATAAATGAAGACGAGGCAAAGGAAAAGTATGTGCATGTTATGAACTCCAGGTTAAATAAGAACATTGAAGTTTTTGACTCCGGTTTACTTGTACAGCCCAATATTTCATGGCTTGGAGCCAGCCCAGATGGTATGGTTACTGTTTACAACGATTTGTTTGAAATAACTGAAGGTCTGATGGAAATAAAGTGCCCTTATACTAAAAGAAACATGAATCCGCATGACCGTATTGTTGATGGATCATTTTACATAGGTAAATATAGCGATAGAAATTTATTCTTTAAAAGAAATCATGCCACTGGATATTATACACAAGTACAACTTGCAATGGGTTTATCTGGCTTGAAGTGGTGTCATTTTGTCGTGTATGTTTATACAGGCTTAACAATAATAGATGTTGAATTTGACAATATTTACTTTTTAGAAATAGTTAAAAAATTGGATTACTTTTATAAGAAGTATCTTCTTCCACACTATATCAAAGTTACAGCTGACTAATATTTTTACAAGTATGTAAAGTAGAAAATGAATCAATAAAGTTTGGTTGTCATAAAAAAAATTAGGAAGAAAAATACACAAACTAGGTGTTTTACTGATAGCAAAGTTGAGTAGTTCCTTAAGAATACTTGTCATCAAAGTTACAGAAAATGTTTCTTTCTGAAGGTACTTAATTTGATCAAAAATACAACCTGTTTATTTTTTTAAGGTAAATTGTTAGGTTGGGGTGTAGGTGTGTCCCAAAGGGGTACCATTCAGTGACAACCATCAGCTGCCCTTCGGGCGATGAACTCACTGGTCCCCGGAAGGCGTCTAACTCACATCAAAAGCAAAAGAAGAATGGATCAACGAACAATGCGCGGACATTGAAGAAAGCAGGCTATCCGATCCAGGTTCAATCCACAAGAAAATCCTTCAGCTTACAGGAAGGAAGGTGTGCTCAGCAAGCGGATGTATTAAAGCAAGAGATGGCACTATGCTGATGGAACGAGACAAGCTGGTGGAGCGCTGGGATGAATATATCAATGAATTATTCATGGATAATAGAGTAGAAAAGCCAGCAGTGAAGAAAGCGTTGGACGGACCAAAAATCCTTCACAGCGAAGTAAAAACGGCAATTAGCAAAATGAAAAGGAACAAAGCAACTGGACCAGACAATATCTGTATCGAAATGATAAGTGTCGTAGAAGAATATGGAGTGGAGAAAATCACAGAACTGATCAACGACATTTACGACAGTGGTGAAATACCCTCAGACATGAGCAAGTGAATTTTCATCACACTTCCAAAGAAGCCGGGTGCAACTGAATGTGAGCTACATAGAACAATAAGTCTGATGAGCCACGTAACTAAAATACTCATGCGAGTCATCATGGCAAGAGCCCGGAGATCCACAATGCCAGAAATTGGAAAGAAGCAGTTCGGTTTCGTGCAAGACTCAGGAACAAGAAATGCAATATTCATCTTGCGAATGTTGTCAGAACGAAGCATCCAAATGCAACACGACCTTTATTTGTACTTCATCGATTATAGCAAAGCCTTCGATAAAGTAAAGCACAGGAGCTTAATAGAGATATTACAAGACCTGGATATTGACGGGAAAGATAATATAGACTCCTAAGGAATTTATACTGGGAGCAAACAGCGGGAATAAGAATCCAGAACCAGGTTGGAAAATACAATAGCATAAAACGAGGTGTTCTTCAAGGTTGTGTCTTCTCACCAGACCTTTTCAACATCTACAGTGAGATGATAATGAGGGCAATCGATGGTAAAGGTGACTACTCAATAGAAGGATACACAGTCAACAATATCCGTTATGCTGACGATACCACCCTGATCGCACACAGCCCAGAAGAACTCCAAGAGCTTCTAGACACCATTATGGAGTAGAGCAAGAATAAAGGACTCGCCATCAAACAGAAAAAGACATTCGGTATGGCCATCAGCAGAAGAAGCCACGTTGACTGCACTTTGAAAATAGAAGACAAACACATAAAGCAGGTGGAAGCCTTTAATTACCTAGGTAGTATGATAAGCTCAGATGGAAGAAGCATCAAGGAGGTTAAAAGACGAATAGCCATGGCCAAGGAGGTTTTCCAACGGATACTAAAGCTAATGAAGTGCAGATCACTTTCCATGAACACCAAAATTCGAATTTTGAACTGCTACATCATCCCAGTACTAACATATGGTTGCGAGAGCTGGACGCTAACACCAGCACTGGAGAAGTCGCTGGAGGCAACAGAAATGTGGATGCTTCGGCGTATGCTACGAATTTCTTGGACAGAACGGGTGACAAATCGAAGTTCTCAGACGTGCAGGGTACGAAAAGAATCTCTTACTCACCATCAGGAAGAGACAGCTCTCCTTCCTAGGACACGTGATACGGAAAGAAGGCCTCGAAGAACTGGCACTGACAGGGAAAGTGCAGGGAATGAAAGGAAGAGACAGACCAAGGAGGACATATATGAAGATCATAGCAGAGTATACCAACAAGAACGAAGTGCAACTAGTGAGGGCAGCAAAGAACTGGGAACTGTGACGAAGCATGACCACCAACGTTCTGCGAGGACACGGCACCTGAGGAGGAGGAGGAAATTTTTAGGTTGGCAATGAAGAATTATACCTCCAAATTTTCTGTAAAATTTCTAATGCGAAGTGACTAAATTTGTAGTTAAAAGGCTCAAAAAACTTCATATAAATCCCATAAAATGTGGTATTTCGGCTAAATTGGGTAATTTTCACTGTACATTTGACCCACAGCCAGTTTAAATTAAACTTTCAGAAGTGAATTCTCATGAAAATAATAATGGTTTAGAGTAGGGAAGATTTTAGTAAACCAAATTGCAAATTTCAGATTTAAATGCAAATGTACCTTTAAGTAGATAAAATTTAGGGAATTGCTAATTTAAACCCAAACGCCAAAATTAGTGAATGTTTCTGAGAAAGTATTTTTAAAAAATATGATAGATATAATAAACGTTTAACCTTCTCAATGTATGTAAAGTGTTATTGTTTAAGTAAGGGGTCCATAAAGTTGCACAACAGGCAGCTGACAGTCCATATTTGGTTAACAGAACCATGTAGTACCAAAGGGATTTCATTTCGAATTTGTCGGAACGTTTTTATTCTTTGGATGGCACATTCTACATGGATACGTACAGCTGCTACTGTTTGACTTTCTGTGACCTCTTCATGGGTTAACTGGTCTCGCCCACCCAGAAATGCTGGTATATTAAGTGATACACCCATTGGCTTTAGCAATTGTGATACAGTAAATCCTCTATTAGCCATTACCGAGTCTCCTTCTTCCCACAGTTTCTTTTGTAAAATTCCAGACCTTATGACAATTTCAACATCTGAAATAGACCTATCGAAGAGTTCGCGTACAAATGATATTGCCCCAGAGGGTGATATACCAACTAAACCTTTGAATGTTACATGATGTTTGTAGTGAGAAAACAAACTGCTTTGTATTGTCAGGTTAGATGATCTTTGACAAAACAGTTCTGTGCAATCAATGATTACTTTTGTGGATGGACAAGTTTATTTAAAACACTTCGGCATGCTTTTCGTTAACAGCTTTAGGTTTGGCCATATGGGAAATTAGCCCTAGTTTTAAATACAAAAAGTTAGACCACGTTATCAAATACCTTGACACAGTTGACTTTGGTGTGTTAAAAAGGCATGCTGTGGAGTTTAGTATTAAACCAAGTCTTAACCAAGTCAAAAACATAAATACTTGGTCATCAGGTTTGATTTTCGGTCTTGGTCCAGGTTTTGATGCTGAAGAAATGAAAAAAGGAGATCCAAAATTTTTCTTTCTTTTTGACTGACAATTATTGTTTCTTTTTAGATTTGTCATAGTATTTAATATTCTCACATTCTTCTCCAAGATTTAAATATGTAAAAAGTACATCGAACGTTTCCATTTTAATTCCAGTTACTGATTTAAATAATGTAGCTTCTGTGGCAAAGTTTTCATAACTAAATATACGTATTTTTATATCTTTGTTTATTTGCTCAAGTTGTTGTTTTTCCTTCTCAAGTTGTTTATATTTTTTCTCACTTGTATTTAATTTATTTTGCACCATATTAAGCTGAAATTCTAACTCACTATAATTTTCAAAGGAAATTCCTTTTTATTGCTCCACTTCAGATTCATCTTGAAAAACAGATGGCATTTCAATGTTTAAGTCAAGGTTATCCACCATTAGTTTTCTTTTCATGGGAGATATTCTGCGTTTAATATCTGCAACCGTTTTAAAAGTAAAAACGTTAGGCGTTTCAATGCCAGTTTTGATACCACGACCCAAACTTACCTTTATTTCCTCAGGTTTAAAATGGAATTCGCATACTTTAGTGTATTTTTTATTAATACTAAAAGTATCGCCAGCGCCCTTTTGTCGAAACTTGCTGATTTCTTTCACCCAGGCTTTGTAAATTTCTGGGGGGTTTTCCTTGTCAGGGAATGAAAACAGTCCTATATTTGTTTTCTCTTTATTGTTGTTATAGTACNTGGATATTGCCTTTTTATCTTTCGGAAATTTATAAAAGCTATATGTAGTGGTTTTTCTTTCTCCGTTTTCATAGAAGTAACTGCAATTTGAGCAGTTATAAGCAGCACATTGTTTACCTAACGATTTTTTAGTCGCCATGTTTGTTTTCTAATTTTTAATCTATCAACCATAGCCTCGATTTCATGTTTTTTTATGATAAGGTCTATTGTTGTTATAGTACGAACTACTTCATAAGGGAACACAACAATACATCCCTCTTCCACCCGAATCCTGTTCTTTGGGTCGCTTGGCACTTGAGTTTATATAATTCATGAAAATGTCAAACTTTTCTCTTTTTTTTCGCTGGTCACAATAAATAGCTTGCTCACGTTCTGATGTTTATTTTTCAGTCTTGTCCGTATGGGGTCTCGTTTTCAATTCGAGACAACGATTACATGGTAGAATTCGTGAAATGTGTGCAATGTCACAAGCGAGAAATTACATGGTGGGATGTATGCATTTGGTTGACCAACAATGGTCCAACTTTTCTTTCTCGAATGGTTCACAAAATAAAGCAGCTGTTGCACTTGTCAATTAATGCACTGCTTTGGGGTGGAAGAAAAACTGGAAACAGGTGCAGACAGGTCCAAAGACTTTTTCTTATTTTCGGATGAACTAAATAATTACACCGCAGACATGGGATAATAAAGCTAGTGGACCCAATTGGGGCTCCAGCTAACCATCAAAGCTGTTTGGTTTGCTTTTTTTCCTGATGTGCATAAACTTTCATTCTTGCCTACAACAGAATTATCTTTGAGAGACCAAGGTCGGGAGAAATGATAGAGAGAAACAGTAAGCATTCCCTTTCCTTCTTCTTTCCTTATTAAGAGAGGGAAAGAAAAAAGAAGGAAAGGAAGAAAATGCGAAAGGAAAGCACAAAGAGGAAAGGAAGCTTAAAAAGGATAAAAACAAAAAAATACATACAGATTTCTTCCAAACTATGCAGAACAAGAACAATATCTAGATTCAGGTAATCATCTTATGGTTTGACCACTCCACTTCAAAATTAAGGTAAAGCTAGTTGGTGATTATTGCAAGGATGAGTTACCAGGTTTAGATTTAAAGTATGTAAAATCACAGCATTGTTTGTTTTGCTAAATCCTTCAGAAACTTTACTGTTGAAGTGAACGTTATAGATAGCGTACGGCCGTGTAATTTATATCCTAAACAATTGTAAAAAAAACCCATCTGAATTGCCTTTGCGTATTTTTAGAAAAGCGAGGAAATTGTAAGCAGTGAAGTTAAGGAGTCAAAGGTTGAGTTGGTTTTGAGAACTTTACACGACGAAGAAAGAAAGATCTGCTAAGTTCGAAATTAAATCAGCTGCGGTAAGTAGGAAACGTAAACGGAGAAAGTCAGCTATTATTTGCCAAAGATCTAGAAATAGATGGCGGAACCATGCGCAAAGCAAAGGTCATGTTTTGTGTCTGATGGCAACAGAAATATTCGTGGCTGGACATGAGGACCCGCATGGAACGAAGTATTTTTGTCATTCCGTGCCACTGCAAAGGCATCTTCAGTCGTTTATAATCAATTTCTATTACTCTTTTTTTTAAAGTTGAAGAAGAAAGTCCCATATTCCATTTCATCCAAATTCTCTTAAGGAAATAAAGTGAAAAGAACAGAGCTTATTATGACACATCTCAATAAAGATTTGAGGTTCAACCATCAGGTTTTGTATGGAAACCCACTGAAGAGTAAAATAATTGGCCTTTACCATGAATCCCTGTTGGTGATGTCCAAGCTGTCACCAGCAACATAAAATACGACAGGTTCATCTCTCTCCAATATGATGAAGAAACTACCTACGCCATTAACCTGGTTATTGCTCAAAACAAAGAAGAAGAAAACAATACTGACTTTTTTTGTTTTTGACACATTATTATTATTATTATGTACGGTTTTCTTATGAATGCTGTTTATTTACAATTACTTACCCGGTCACACCCAGTGACCTGAGGCAAGCAAAGGTTTCTACGAGCAACTTAATTGTTCAATAAATGTGGAGTACAAAAGAAAGTATAATACAAATAGGATTAAAAATTGTATCAAAAAGTATAAAAGTTCTTGTAATAAATTGTTTCTTTATGTGGACAAAGATTTTCTTAGTATATTTGCGGTGCTGGTAAGGACAATCTTTTGTATCTCCTGTAGGTTATGGTTGCCCGGAATTTTCGCAAGATGTTTATCTGTTCCCTTTTTAATCATTCCCAAAGCTCCTATTATTACTGGAACCGTTGTTGTTTTAAGATTCCACATTTTAGCAATCTCGATTTCAAGATCTTTATACTTGCTCAACTTATCAAACTGTTTGACGGAGATATTTTTATCATTCGGGATGCTCATATCGATCAATGTACATGTTTTCGTTAGGTGGTCTTTAATAATGATATCTGGGCGGTTAGCTTGAATGGTTCTATCAGTATTAACCGGAAAGTCCCATAAGATGGTAACATTTGGACCATTAATCACTGGCAGAGGATGGTGTTCGTACCACTTGGTAGGTGTTTCTACGTGATAATGCTGACATATTCCCCAGTGCAAATACTGTCCAACCCTATCATGACGTTTCACATATTCACTCGGTGTCAATACTGGGCATCCCGAGACTAAGTGGTCGATGGTTTCAACAAACTGATCGCAAAATCTGCACTTAGGATCGGCTCCGTTCCTCAAGATGTTAGCTTGATAGTTCCGCGTAAAGAGAGATTGATCTTGTGCTGCAACTATGAAGCCTTCAGTCTCTGCCTTCAGTCCCGAACTCCTCAGCCACTGATGGGTTGCAACTTGATCTACATCAGCGTTTTGACTTCGGAGAACGTACTGCCCATGCAGAGCTTTCTGGCTCCATCGTTGGTAAAGTTGGTCCTGTCCATTTTTCTTGGCAGCTTCTTTTGCCTTTTTGGCCAATTTGGTGACAGGTACTTGTTTTGCTTCGACCATTGGATCTACCTTTAGCTCACGTTCAAACGCATTAGATTCCTTGATAATAGAATGTAGTTTCTTACTAATTTCATGTCGATGGACTAGGGACAACATCCAGTCATTTGTACATTCTAGATACTGTTTCATACCAATAATAGTAGTTTTAAACGACAGTTCTAGTTGTATGAGCCCCCGACCCCCATTGCTTCTAGGCAAGTAGAGACGATCAACGTCAGCTTTAGGGTGGAGCATGCGATTGGATGTTAGTAATTTTCTAGTCTTCCTGTCCATTCTTTGGAGATCTGGGAGATTCCAATTGATTATACTGAAACTATATTGTACAACAGGGATTGCGAGAGTGTTGATCGCTTCAATGCGGTTTTTCGAGTTTAATTCTGTCTTCAACACTAGCCTTATCCGACGATAATACTCTTTGCGGATTTTCTCTTTCATAGTTGCGTGGCTAATACCATCACCTTCCTCAACACCTAAATACTTATAGGTGTCTTCTTGATCTAGTTCCTTAATAATAGTATCTACGTCGACATTAATGGACGAGGTCTCTCTAAGCCTGCCCTTAACAAATGTAGCTTTCGCACATTTATCAAGGCCGAAGTCCATGCATATATCATTACTGAACGCCTTCGCTGTGGTTAATAACCCTTCAAGTTCTTGATCATTTTTCGCGTACAGCTTCAAATCGTCCATGTAAAACAGATGGTTTATCACTTTATCAAATATCTTATACCCTGAGCCGGTGTTGTTAAGCTCGTTTGAAAGAGGAATCAGTGACATACAAAAGAGAAGTGGAGATAGAGAGTCTCCTTGAAAAATTCCACGCTTGATACGAATAAAATTAGACTCTGCTACTCCATTGTCGTGTGAAAGAAGAAGACGTGCTTTCCATTGTCCCATACTGTGTCTGAGAAAGTTAGAGATATAGGGAGAAATTTTATAAATGCTAAGGCTTTTTAAGATCCAGTCGTGTGGAACACTATCAAAGGCTTTGCGGTAGTCAATCCAAGCAGTACTGAGGCTTCTTTTTCCTTTTCTGCAATTTTCGAGTATCATTCGGTTGATCAATAGTTGGTCCTTGCATCCGTATGAGTTCCTTCGACATCCTTTTTGCTCTTGTGGTAGGATGGAATTTATTTCTAAAAAGTTGTACATTCTTTCCGTAATGATTGAGGTTAATAGCTTGTAAGTGGTTGTAAGACAAGTAATAGGGCGATAATTTTTAGGGTTTTTAGTGTCATCAGATTTAGGTAAAAGATAAGATAAGCCTTCAGTTAGCCATTCTGGTGCATCTTCAGGTTTCTCCATGATGTCATTGAGAGATTGTGCCAATTCTACGTGTGAAGGTACTAGTACGTTTAACCAAAAATTCGGAATTTTGTCGATGCCAGGGGACGTCCACTTCTTAGATTTCCTTAATGCAGCCTGGACTTCATCCATAGTAATGCTCACCCAATCCTGTTCTTCAACTTCACTCACTCGTTCTTCCTCTCTTTCTATCCACGTTGCTTCTTTGTTAAAGAGCTTTTCCTCACCCCAGATCTTATTCCAGAACTCCTCAACATCCTCACCTTTTGGGGGATCTTTAATCTCAATTTGACCTTTTCCTATTTCCCGATAAAACTTTTTGGCATCGGTTTTGAAAATTTTATTTTGACGATAGAACTTATTTCTCTTATCAAACCTTCTTAATCGTTGTGCTTTAACTTGTATTTTTTGTTTTAGTGTTTCTTTGATTTCTGCTATAGATGCTTCGTCTGTAAACCGATATTTTTTCTTAACTTTCCTACTTTTCCTAGTTTTAACAGCCGTTCCTTTTGAGATTTCATCTAAAATTGAGATCTCTGCCCGCAGAGATTCAATTTCCTTTTGGATTTTTACCTTCCACGAAGGGGCCTTATTAGTGTGTTTTTTACCTTTTTTCTTTACTTTTACACCTAATTGAGCAGTGACAGCTCTAGCAGTTGAATATATAAGATTGTTAATACTGCAAATTCTGGTTTCGGTTTCATTAATGATTTCCCTTAAAGCAACGTTGTAAATTTTAATCATCTTTTTAGCTTTTGAGTTTGCAGCAATTTTAGGTAGTGATTCTCTATCTTCAATTTTTATAAATTCAGTTTTGCTTAGTTCCCTAATGATGTCATCACGTGCTTCCGCAATCTTGGCTCTGTTGTTTTCTAAAAAGTCATCTATCTCAGGCTGATCATTATTATTGTTCTGATCTTGTTCTTCATTTCCAATCACATTAATCACATTTTCTATCTCATTTTCATTCATCTTGACTACTCTCACAATAGCTTTTGCATTTGCATCTCCAGCTTGTTCTTCCACAACACTATCATCAACTTGCCTGTTATCATTTCGAAGTTGGTCAATTTGCGCGTCATTCAGTCTTTTGTACTTGAATATGTCTCTGCGCACATTTGCAAGTTTATTACTATCAAAATTCTTTTGAAAGTCATTGCCTACTATCTTCCTCCATTCAACGTAAGTCTGTTCCGTTAAATTTCTTGTGGGCATCCTTTGGGCTATATAAAATGCTCGTAAAACGTTTTTGTAATCCTCTATGGACCATTTATGTCTTTTTGTCTTTTGTGTTGATGTTGTTGAAATCACTACAGGTTCAGGGTTAGGGGGATCCTGGTTCTGATTACCTTGTAGTTCATTTTTAGAGGGATTCATTCCAGTAGCAGATTTTTCGAACACCCCAGCCTGGTTTCCTACTGAGAGACGCGTCCCTTGTTGACCCGCGCGACGGACGATGCGGTATGTTTTATGTCTTGTTCTCATTTCATTTCGAGGTGCATTTTAACCTTACTGCCAAGGGGCTGAGTATTCCGCGCCATTTACCATCTGGTACTTCGAACACATCGCGGATCGTGGACAGACTCAACTCCGCCGAACGTCAACCCGGTATTTTAAGGTCTCGGAGTAGGCTAACAGGTGCTACACCTTGCCCAAGGGTGACCTGGAGGTAGTTGTGGCAAAGGGTAACCTCATTCGCCCACGTCGAAACTCCACAACCGGATGCAGTTTATCGTCATACCCAGGACGATTATTATTATTATTATTATTATTATTATTAAATGTTTGACATGCAATACAACTTCAGTAAAATAATACTGCTATCCTTGCTGGACCAAGAAAAAAAAAATCTGTTAAAATCATTTTTAAAAAGTAGCATTTTTGACCATTACTTTAAAAAAGACCTTCCTTAGTTCCAAAGGAGGTTGGTTGTAAAATTTTGCCCCAGTACTAAAAGAGCCTTTTTTGCCTGGTTCTAATCTCATTTTCGGAATTTTTAATAACAGTCTCTGATTTCTCGTATTCTTAGCATGTTCATTTATCTGAAAATAGTTCTTTTGGGGTGTACAAACGTCATCGTGTAAACACTTCTTCACTAGCAGACAGCTTTTGATTTTCATCTCAGCGTAAATTGAAGGCACCTTTACATAACCATTTTTATAAATAACTGTTGAAGCACGCCTTTCAATGCTTTGAAGAGATTTCTGCTGGGTAACCGTCAATACGAGGTTTAGGAGACAGCAGTAGGATATCAACGGCTCCATCATTGTTTGATTTACTTGCTCAGCTGCGTCACTCGTTAAAAACTGTCGAACATTTGTCAATAGGTGCATTGTGCCGGACATCTTTCTGTATCGTTCCCGGAAGTTCTCACTGAAGTTCAAATTAGGAGTGATGGCATTCCCCAAATAGTTGTATTGAGAAGTGTTATTGATCATGTGACTGTTATATTTCACTTCACACTCCTTTGGAACTTTTGATAGCTTTTTAGAGCAACCAAATAATATCGATTCCGTTTCTCCAGCTTTCAAATTCATGATTAGTTCTGAGTCATTCATGTTTGCTGCAATTCTCTCAAATCCTTTATCCGACGTTGTTTCGATGTTATGAACGTTCGTATCAACGTAGTAAATTACCGTATCATCAGCGTACATGATTACATTGGCTTGCAGAAGGAAATCAGGTAGGTCGTTAAAATGTATGATGAACAATAGAGGACCCAATATTGACCCCTGTTGAACTCCTGACATAAGTGAAAATGGAGAGGATAAAGTGTTGTCTACTTGAGCCACTTGTGTACGATGGAACAAATAAGCAGTAAACCAGGAAAGTTCTTGATCACCAACCCCAAGCGTTTTCAACTTTTCGAGGAGTACTGCATGGGACGGATATTTTCGTTAAGCCAGGGGGATGATTTTCCTTTGACAGTTTTCTTTATCAAAGGAGCATGTCGGTTGAAAATGTTTTGGAGAATATTTGTAAATAAAGTGACAGTATTGTTGACGTCATTTTCGTGTAAAACAGACTCCCAGTCAGCTGACTTTAACTCTTCAACGAAGTTGTCATGGTTGCAGCGAGAATAGTTTCTTACAGTTTCATTTATTGGTTTGTATTTTAAATGATTGCATTTTCTCACACAAATTACCATGTCATGGTAACTTGTGAAAGTGGAATGACTTTGACAGTTTTATTGTTCTTTGTATTGTTTGTTGCTATGATATCAATTAGAGTGGATGAATCTCTCGTGACCCTTGTGGGATCGTCGACTAATGTAAATCCACATCCTTGATGTCAGTATCTTCATTCTTTTTCAAGTAATTTACATTCAAATCACCCATCATGATAATTTCCTTTGTTTCAGCAGTCCCAAGTGTGAGATTTTGGCGGAATGTTTTTTGATAAATATTTTGATCCAACGAGCGGCTGACACATACAACATATGAGTAGATTTTTTGAATTGTTTATAAAAATTTCAATCCACATATTTTCGAGTTCTTTGAATTCAAGGTCTGTTCTTCTTTTCCAGTTAATACTGTTTTTAACATAGATGCCGACTCCTGCTTTACCTTTACTCCTATTTCTCTTTATGAACGTATACCCAGGAATATTATGGAGATTGTCGTACAAGTTGGTATATATGTGAGTTTCAGAAAGACTGATAACATCTAACTGAGGATTTTCATATAATATAATAATATAATATAATACCTCACATAGACCATCGTGCGATGTTGATATTCCTTGAATGTTCATGTGACACAATTTCATCCCCTTAACATTACATATATCGTGCAAATCTTGTGATGAAGGTCCAGGACATCACCACATATCATGAGAAGTAATCGAACTAAAATATTTCTATAAGGTTTTACTGGAATCTTCGAATCTGCTTGTACTATTCGACCATATACCAATCTAACAACACTCGTTGACTATAATTTCAAATCTTTATTATATTCTGTCGTAGAAAGACTTCGTTTGATACTTGAAAATCCTTAAAATATTACAACAAACAAGAGTATGACCGTTCGCATTCTCGCCATTATAGCTTGAAAACCCTTGGTTCAAAATCACGTCCGAAGCCTGTTGTCCTTGACGTGATAGTTTATAAATGTGAGAACAAAGACTGAAAAACGCAAGACAGATTTCCCACCCTGTGGAATCGTCACTTCCACAACCGATCAACATGGTAACTTTTGTTTGTTGTCTTGAGGATTGGAGTTTTTTTTCAATTCATCTTCAGTAAAGTTAAATAGACGGACATTTCCAGTAAGCGCAAACCTTTGGAGACTTATTTTATTAATAAGCAGACAAGGCATTTAATCAAATAAGTACAGTGAATGGGAAGCGATCGAAGATGAGGATTAACTGTCAGGAATTGATCCAAACAACTAAAACTTGCAATGAAGCTGTACTACGAAATACTGTTTGATTCCAGCTATCCTTTCTAACTTTCTGTTTAGTGATTCTTTTCTTTGCGTATTTTCTCTTTTGTTCCTAAAAGGCTTTTTTCTTGGGATTTACACTGTAAAAGAGGGTTGGTATTTTTCCTTCTCCCAGTTCTACGAGACGTTGGTTTTGGATTGAAAGGATGTGCTGGTTGTGAAAAAGGTGTGGTTTTATTGACCCCTTAATATGTGTGCTGATTCAGACGAAGATAACTCCGAAAAAAGACGACTCTTTTTATTAGAGTACTGTATAAACTTTACGATAACATTCGTTTCAACAGCAAATAAACTATACAACAACGGACTTAACCTCACAACGACGATCTTAATCTACAAAATCGCAAGTATAATAAAAAACGTCTAAATACATGAATCACATCTAAAATATGATCGGCTTCGTTGATCTCTAATTTTCACACGCCTATATACAAATTACCGATGTCATACATGCAACACTACCTGTGACATGGAACCTAGCCCAAGTGATTCAACTGGTTCCTATCGAGAATAATCGTTGACTTGCGTCAATACTACACAGACAAACATCGGCGATCACGAATCTATGCATACAATATTTTCAACACAAATTACTAGCAACAGGGGAATTCCATGACACTGGTCGCTGTAATACCTTTGTGAGAGTTCTGATGTTGTTTTTTATGGTAACAACTGAAGTTATTTCCTCACACATATCTATTACTTCAGAGGAGTAGTTTTCTGTTGCCAAAGAACTCTGATTGTAGTATCAGCACTGTAACCTGCTTCCTATATAAGTATTTGGAATGTAATGCGTTGATCACTCGTTTGCCCTGTCACTCGCTCGCCTACTTTCTTGCAGAATTTAATGGTGGTAGTTATGTAAGAGGAGCGTTTACTCCAGCGGATAGACATAATATTCAATCGGAAAAGTATGCCTTAGTGACGGTCTAATCTCCGCAGTTGTAATAATTACTTACTGAACTGTACAAAAAAGTCATCAAGTCGTGGGAAATTTGAATAAAACGTGGTCAAGCACATTAGTCCTTACACATATGTAAAGGTTTGAATTCCTTAAAAAATTCAAATAAATATAAAATAAACGACAAATAATTTTGAAACGTCTCTTTATTGTAATCACGAATAGAAAATTGTTAGAAGATGAATTTTTTTAGCTGTTTGTAATTAGGCATTATAGCAACAAAAGGAGATGTCACCGTACATCAGAGAGTTTTGTGTGAAATAGATAATCGACAAGAAGTTAACGAATACGACAAGTGCGTCTTTGGAGCGCTTGACGTAAGCAACCAGCGGTTTGATTATGAATTCGGAGAGTTCTATTTGTTGTGCCGTACCATTTTGCATCGTTCTACCCAAACCAATATTTTACCATCTGAAGGCCGACAGAGACATTTAAAATATGGCGTAACTATTTCCTTTTTTCCTTATAAGCTGTCAAATTAAAAAAAATCCTACGTGTGTTGCTTGAGAAAAAAAAGTTGAGCTATTTAAACAAATTGCCTAAATCCGCCTTGGTTTTCTTTTGTTTTTCGTAAGTTTACTTGCCCTGTTTGTTAGTTTTTTTAAATAAGTGGACACCATCTAGTTTCCCTTCCTGAAGTGTACGTTGAAAATTCAAGGCAATTAAGTATTCGATAGGTTACCCTGAGCTGAAATAGAGAGAAAGATAGCAAATGATTGTCGCCAACTTCACCTGGTAAGACACTTTGAAAGGAAGAGAATGACCTTGTTTTTGTCAACACTTCGTGTTTTCTTTTTTATATCTTTACTGAATTCGATTTGAAACAGTATACACAAGTAATAATCTTTTCGAGAACAAAATCAACAAGACCTTACGTTCTAATTGGGCTCAATGGTGCATTATGGTGTTTAGGTCTTTGCTCTTGGGGTGAAAGACCGGCTGTATATATATATATATATATATATATATATATATTTAAGCACTGGTTGCTCTGTGCTAGCCCGATTCTGTACATGAAGTCTGCATACCTTCCGTGGCCTGATCTCAGTCTCTTTTTGCAAAACCCAGGGCGTCCGGGGTAGATCGTGCCCTGCAGGTTCAGTTGACGGCTCTGGTATGTATTGCTTCAATCTACACTCGGTGCTGTTCCACCTCTCCGCCACTTCTCTGCTGTCCATAGATCCAGAGAGCTGCCGTTTGCGTCACGAGCAATATCTTGCATTCTTCTGGATAGAGTACGTCTGGATGCGAGCATTTGTGGGGCCTGTCTGTGAGCAGTTGCTAAGGGGTGTAGTAGGTGAGATGGACTGTTGAGCGCTCCGCTCTAGGTCTTAAGAATGATGTTTTCTCTCCTCAGATCAGGTGGCTGAATTCCTGAGAGGATGGGAACCAAACGGAGAGGTGTAGAGC
>RDPX01000006.1:2701971-2732509 GCA_003991215.1 Morbakka virulenta | reverse complement strand
TATATATATATATATATATATATATATATATTTAAGCACTGGTTGCTCTGTGCTAGCCCGATTCTGTACATGAAGTCTGCATACCTTCCGTGGCCTGATCTCAGTCTCTTTTTGCAAAACCCAGGGCGTCCGGGGTAGATCGTGCCCTGCAGGTTCAGTTGACGGCTCTGGTATGTATTGCTTCAATCTACACTCGGTGCTGTTCCACCTCTCCGCCACTTCTCTGCTGTCCATAGATCCAGAGAGCTGCCGTTTGCGTCACGAGCAATATCTTGCATTCTTCTGGATAGAGTACGTCTGGATGCGAGCATTTGTGGGGCCTGTCTGTGAGCAGTTGCTAAGGGGTGTAGTAGGTGAGATGGACTGTTGAGCGCTCCGCTCTAGGTCTTAAGAATGATGTTTTCTCTCCTCAGATCAGGTGGCTGAATTCCTGAGAGGATGGGAACCAAACGGAGAGGTGTAGAGCGGATGCAGCCACTGATGATGCGCATACTGTCATTAAGGGCAGAGTCTAGATGTTTCACATTCGAGCTAGCACACCAAACAGGGGCACAGTACTCAGCAGTAGAGTAGCAGAGCGGCAACGCGGATGTTCGTAGAACATCAAATGAAGCACCCCATCGATTGCTTGCAATGCAACGAAGTAGATTTGATCTGGTGCGAACTTTTTCTGTGATCTTCTGAAGATGCTCTTTGTATGTTAAAGATGTATCGAATGTCTTTGCACTGTACAGAAGAGCTATGTCATCTGCATATATGTATCTCCTACTGATGCAGGTAGGGAGGTCAGCTGTATAAATGTTAAATAGCATTGGTGCTAACACTGACCCTTGTGGTACGCCATTGATAAGTAGATGAGGTTTCGATTTCTCATCAGCAAGGTGCAATGTAAATCCACAGTTACTGAAAATTTCCATGATCATTCTGACAATTTCTTTGCTAGGAATGCATTGTAGCAGATTAGATGTTAGTTCTCGATGCCACACGGTGTCATATGCGGCCGAAAGTTCCACAAGAACAGTTCCCGCCTTTTCCTTGGCAAGGAAAGCAGATTCAATGTCCTCCGTAAGAAGGCATATCAAGGATACTTCTTCCTGGTCGGAATCCAGCTTGTTCTGGAGGTAGTTGCGAGTCGACAATGCCTTCAATTCGGTTGTAGATCAGGCGTTCCATTATCTTAAAACCGATGCAGAGGAGGCTTACCGGCCTGTAGCTAGTAGGCGCATCTGAAGGTTTGTGAGGCTTCAAAATGGTAACGACCTTTGCTTTTCTCCAAATCTTCGGGAGTTTCGTTACTCGAAGGCAGGTGGAGAAGAAAGAGGCTAGCCATTCAATACAGTTGTCGTGTAGGTGGTCGTAGAATTCAGGGTGGAGGGAGTCAGGGCCTGGACTCTTACCGGATTTCTGGGACTTTAGGCCAGTTCTCAGTTCATCTACTGTAAAGGAGGAACAGAGGTCTTGGTTGGGATAAGGGGTGTGCCATGCTTCCTTGAGCTTCCTGTTTACGTCTCTAGTGAAAGCCTTGTCAAGCTCCTTATATTTTTCATTGTTAACAAGGCATTTTGCAATAGACTTAGCTGAGACTGCATTCCTAGTGGTGGCTCGCCTCTTCCTACCAGTCAACCGATTGAGCTTTGACCAGGCTTTCCTGCTGGATTGCTTCATATCAATGCTGGTTACGGCAGAGATCCAAGACTCGCGACGACGATGGTTAATATGGTCTAACAAATTACTAGCTGCTACCTCTTTTTCCTCTAGGGTAGTGGCTTGGGCGTGTACTTCAGCAAGGTTGTCACACTGGCGATCCCAGCATGGAACAAATCTCTTTCGATGTCCTTTTGGTACATGTCGCTTTGCCGTACTGAGAACTTGTGACTGGAATGCTCGAAAGGAGCGATCAACGTCTTTAGAGTTGCCTGGTGGAAGTGTTTCTGGCAGAGTAGCTGTAGTTTCTTTGAAATTGGACCAATTCGCTTTGTTAAAATTCCATCTTGGAAGAGGGGTTGTTGGAGTGACTTCAATGATAGCAGGATGCGAGATTATTGTGGGGCGATGCTGCGATCGTTGAAAATTATACCCAATAATGTGACTTGGGTATGGTAGAATACTTGATGAATCATGGCTGTAGAATGACAGATCAGGATTGGTGAAAGTATTCCAAATTGTAGAATGAAATGTTTTGGGTAGCTTGTGGTCATAGAAGAGCTTGAGATTCAGCATGAGATGACCATTGAGTGACTTCC
This sequence comes from Morbakka virulenta, assembly GCA_003991215.1. Lineage (NCBI taxonomy): Eukaryota > Metazoa > Cnidaria > Cubozoa > Carybdeida > Carukiidae > Morbakka > Morbakka virulenta. The sequence continues at coordinate 2,730,266 of RDPX01000006.1, read as the reverse complement.
TCGCCATCTGAGTCTCTATTTCGATAGCCCCATGACGTTTGATGGCAATTAGAAGCTCCCGAGTAAATTACGGGGTGATGGAAGACTGGAAGACCGCTAAATATGGCTCGGGGTGGTTTGTACACNGATTATTGTGGGGCGATGCTGCGATCGTTGAAAATTATACCCAATAATGTGACTTGGGTATGGTAGAATACTTGATGAATCATGGCTGTAGAATGACAGATCAGGATTGGTGAAAGTATTCCAAATTGTAGAATGAAATGTTTTGGGTAGCTTGTGGTCATAGAAGAGCTTGAGATTCAGCATGAGATGACCATTGAGTGACTTCCTCGCCATCTGAGTCTCTATTTCGATAGCCCCATGACGTTTGATGGCAATTAGAAGCTCCCGAGTAAATTACGGGGTGATGGAAGACTGGAAGACCGCTAAATATGGCTCGGGGTGGTTTGTACACGTTTACGATACGGATTGAGCCAGAACTTAGTTCAATAGCCAACCATTGCAGTGGGCTTGTTAAGGTAGATCTGTCAATCTTTGAGAAAGTTAGATCATTTCGTGCAAAGGTTGCAATGCCGTGATGTGGGTGATGCAGAGCATCCTCAAGTGTATATCCATTCAGTTTGATGCTATCATCCTTCTGCGAGTGTGTTTCTTGCAACAATACTACGGAAACTGAGTACTTGCGGCACAGGTGTTGAAGGACCTCACACTTGGCTTTGCTTAGACCTTCAACGTTCATCTGTAATATTGTAGGACCACTTGATAAATATAGGTCCGACGTGTTGCGGAGATTTCGCTTGATGATGACCTGAGGGGCCCTGCATCCTCTCCTCTCGGACGCGGCATCTTCAGCAAGGGTGCTAGAGATGCCGTTGACGTCGTTATCTATATCTGTAGTTGAACTGTTCATAATGCTCGGGTTGTTGACATTAGCTTCACCGGTGTCTTACGACATTGGCTACTGACAGGGAGGATCACGAGAAGATTGCCAACCCCCACCCCGACTGGCTGTAATATTAAGAAAGATAAAAAGTGTGACCAGACATTTCATCAGGAGGACTATCTCTTTGCTCCCAGCTACGTGGGTGCCACAATGACCTTTTTTGGTACTTATATTCAACCCAAAATCTTGACTATTTTGAGCTCGTGCTCTGTGTTTTAATATGGATGTTTCAAGCACAGAGTATTTTTTAATGTTCTTGTATAAATATTTCAAGATAACCTCAATTGCTATCAATGTATTTGTCCATGGTTGTTGAAAAAAAAATCTTTTCTATGAATATTGTTGGCCGGCAACTATGGCATACAATGTACTAAATACAATCTCACTCCTCACAGTTATTAACTATGTGAATTTCATTTCTGATCGTTTGAGTTTCCTCTGTGAGGAACTTCAACGATCAGTCAACAAAGTCACGCCTGGTGAGTGTTATTTATCATTATTCTGATTTGTTGTTCTTTGCTTCTAACTTGAGGATTCTGTCTCTCATATTCAACTTTATATGCTATGTATTTTAATAAGACATTGGTCAATAAGTGACCAATTTCCATTTTAATTGATTCTCCATCTTCTATAAGAATCAACTCAAAAAATGAAACAAAATACACTCACTCACGCTAAAGATCTGCAATAACTATAAAATTCAGAACATCAAATGAAAAAGATAAATTTATTTTAATCTCTGAAAGTAACTCAATGGAAATAACAAAGAGCTATTTATATCTTTCTTTCCCTTTTGTGAATTACACCCTTCTAGGACAACAAGCAATTTTAATTAATAAAAAAGCAGAGGCATATTATTTACTGTACCCTTTAGATAACCTTGTTTTGTCTGAAACATAAAGGTGTCTCAATATCACCCCCTAAAAATCAATTGTTATACACCCATTAAAAATTGAACAAGGTGTAACCAAGCAAGAGAAGCTACTCTTATCAAATATTAGCAGAGGTACTCGGAGTTGCTCGGGTAAAAAAAGTAAAAAAAGTGCAATTTAGTAGGCTAAAAAGGCTCTATCAAGATAATTGTAAGGTATAGCTCGATTAGAAATGTGATGGTAGACCATTTCAATTAAAAAGACTGCAACTACCTTGACACTTGGGGTGTGCAATAGAAATTACAGGTAATTTAAACTTTGGTTATCTTACGAAAGATAATGTTAGAACTTCAAATAAAAAATGCTATGGTAATACATTGGCAAAAAAAAGTAAATTAAAAACAAAACAAAGGGAAAGTCCTCCCCGGCAGGGAATCGAACCCTAATCTCTCGCGTGACAGGCGGGAATACTCACCACTACACTACCGAGGATTTGTACCGTCTAGATTGCTTTACAGTAAATTGTGGGTTTTCGGGCATGTTGAACACTTTTCATTTTATTTAATTTTTTTATTGGAGGCCTCCTTCACCTTGAAAATGGAATTGGCCGCCTCTACCTGAGAATCACCTCCGAGGTCAGCCTTTTATATCTCAGATCTTTCCTCGGATAAAAATCTCAGCTTCCCAGATTCAGTAGTTTTCTCATAAATTTACTTCAAACGAACAAACATACTCATTTATATATATACATACACACACACACATATATATATATATATATATATATAGATAGATAGATAGATAGATAGATAGATAGATAGATAGATAAAAGTCTCTTAAATGTTTGGAAGCTTTCAATGCGAAAACAATGGCTAAGCTAAGCTTTAACAATATGGCGCACTACGACAGATTCATTTATGTCATTCTACACTGGATAAAAAGTTTCTTCCCATCAAACTTCAAGATTTAGATTAGCTTGAGGCTTCAAGTTGTCAAAACTACATTTTACGTCACTTGAAATCTTTCCCAATGCCTTGGATATTAAACGACAAATAATCCCATTTCGTTCTGACACAGTCCTGACTAATGGTTTTGTTGATCCAAAGGTCCTTGCCATTTATTTCCTGTCTTATCTTTATTCTGTTTCTTGTACCGAACCATCTAACACTAGGAAATTAGAAAACTACTTCATGACTCCATTGCTGTAGTGTTTGTGGCCTGTGTGACCTTGGCTACTATCCAAGCTTTTGCCCTGCAACCATATTTGGGTGGCGAAGTGGAGCAGTTTCAGAAAACTATTCAACAATTGAATTCAAAGAAAAGGAAGAAGAAAGTAATTAAACGTATAGTTACATAATTTACAATACCATAACATCACAAATTCTATTTTGTACATGATAATTATCCTGATTAAGTAAGTAATTGAATAATTGCATTTTGTTTGACCTCTGCCTTCGGCCTTGGTCACAAAAAACCACCTCACTCTATTATTCGTTGTTTGCCTCTTGCTCTCTTTCCCATTTTATTTTTTTGACTGTAACCACCTGTCTACACCGTATTGTCTATAACCGTAACAAACCATAGCTGGAGCAACTTGATGTCTGTCAACAATTCAGTCTTTTTGTTCAGCTGTTTAAGTATATCTTCGTTTGAGCCACTGTGTGTTCAGCTTATTCTCTTTTTTTTGTAGTACCAGATTACAAAACTAATTATCCTCCTTTCTCTTTTGTTAGTGATTACGAATGATTCACGTTGATATCTTATTACTGACCATATCCATGGTTTTAGATGCTTTTACCTTGTTTCTGTCTTCAACTTTATATAAATGAGAAGCTTTTAAATGGGATAACCCTTTGGATTGCGCTGCAGGATAAAAACCAGAGACGAATAGCATTTGAAAGTCCCCATCAATTTACTTGTAGTCAGATATATTCAACTACATCAATTTTCTTCGTATTTTACCAGATTTCCAGAAATATAACTTGTTTGACTGAAGTCTTGTGATCTTATACCATGATATGAATCAATACTTTTAATGAAATCATGATAGTAAGAGTCCAATGATATATTGTACACTAATAGCTGAAGATGTAAATTACATTTGCAGACAACAATATACTGGTTTGAACAAATAGTTTCATTAAGAAGAGAGAAGATGGAAACATATTTATTTTGTCATTTTTAATCGATGGAATCGACGAAATAGATATTCATCAGATTATCCCTTTCGTGGGGAAACAATAAAGAAAAAGAAAGACAGAAATATAAACGCAGAAACAAAATGACATCGACAGGAACTGGGTGGAAGTGAAAATTATCTTGAAGCATATACTTATTCTCAGAAAAGAAGCTTTTGGTTTTCCATGCTGTGAAGCAGGCATTTGAAGAAGAAGAAAGATAACAGAAAAAGAAGAAGAAGAAGGGAAAAAGCATTTCATTTGACTGAACTAACCATCGAATGTGTCCTGCGTATGGCAGTAAACTGCATCCAGTAGTAAGGCTTGGAAGAGGGACCTTCTGAGTTTTGGGGAATGTGGAGCTACCCCTTAATTACTTTTGCTCCCAGGTTCACTCTGACTCGGAGTGATAGCACCCGAAAGGGTCCCAACTTGGGGATACAAGTGAAGCTGCTGGAAGCAGGGCAGTGGATTCTGCATGATGGCGTCACATATGATATAGTTAGTTGGTATGAGTGGTATATGCAGAGCTGATGCTTGGCAAATGTTTAGTTCAACTGTACAAACGGCAGGGATCTTTCTCCTCGTTTGCTGGAACTGTGAATAACGAAATAACTCAGGGGTCTCTACTTTACTTACTATCGTTCCTGTCCACATCTCCAAATGAATCAAAAAACTACTTTGTCATACCGTACTGCCCGTCGCGCGGGTTACCAAGGGACACGTTGTCCAGTGGTTGACCAGGCTGGCAATGAAAAATGGACTACTGGAAATATTCTTGCTAGACTCATTGAAAATCTAAGATCTGACCTAAGAATTGGAACATGGCATGTTAGGAAATTAAATCAAGCTGGTAAACTAGGGACTATTTGCAGAGAGTTAGACAGAAATAAGATCCAAATCCTTGGTATAAGTGAAACGAACTGGAATGAAAGTGGTAGCTTCACAACTAAAAATAACCATCTTATTACATATTCAGGGAAGAACTCTGGATACAGCCAAGTAGTTGCAGTCATACTCGCTAAAGAAATAAAACACTCTCTGATAGGATACACTCCAGTTTCAGACAGAATAATAAAGTTGTGACTTCAAGGAAAGCCACATAATCTAAGTATTGTTCAATACTGTGCACCGACAAGTGCTGCTAGTGAAGAGGAGATGGATGGCTTTTTATAATGGCTTACAAGAAACCCTATATTCTATGCCAAATAGGGACATAAAAATGTTAATGGGAGATACAAATGCAATAGTCGGAAAGTCATTACTTAGCGTCAAACACATGACATGTATGGATTAGGTGAAAGAAATGCAGGAGTCGGTTATGTTGAATTCTGTAAAGCAAACAATCTAGCAATTACTAACACACTTTTTACTCACCAGCTTAGACACCTATAGACATGGACATCTCCTGATGGAAAAACACGTAACCAGATTGATCATATAGCTATCTCCATGAAATGGAAAAGCAGCGTCAAGACACAAAGACACTTCCTACAGCTGATTGTAACATTGATCATTAGTTGCTCATATCTCAAATTAAGGTTCGTCTGAAAAAAGTAAACCAAGGACCAACTCCATTAAGATTAGATTTATCATCAACTGACAAAGAATATAGAATCCAGATTTCAAATAAGTTTGAAACTTTATTAAGATGCGAAGAATCGAAAACTCCTGATGAGTTATGGGAAGAGGGTGAAAAGGAATATCAAGAATATTGTAAAAGGCACAATTGCTAAGAAGAAGAAGACTCAAAACCAGTGGATAACGAATGAAACTATTTTGGAAATAGAAAAAAGAAGAATCATTAAAGCTCGAGGGCTCAATACTAACGAGAGATAAATGACGTACAGAGAATATACTTCACAAATTCAAAAGATGATAAGACAAGATAAAGAAAGTTACATAAACGACCAATGTGAGGCGATTGAACAAAACTCGATTACTTATACAACCAAGAATCTATATAGAGGAGTGAAAAATCTGACAAAGAAATTCCGACTAATTATTGATGCGATAAAGATGAAAACGGAAAAATACTTAATTATGAGCCAGACATTAAAAACAGGTGGAAATCATTTTGTGAAAATCTGTACAGGAAAAATGACAATATCTTTTCAGACCTCCTCAAAACGTCATTTGAGAACATAGAGTTCTCCTCTTTATTCCGAAATTGAAAAAGCTATACAGGAAATAAAAAGTAATAGGAGTACAGGAATCGACGACATTCCCATAGAACTAATAAGAGAGGGCGGGGAAAAGGTAAGGAAATTATTGCATAAACTAATTACTATCATTTGCAAAACAAACAATTTGCCAGAAGACTGGTCAACTTTTGTATTTCTTCCTATTCTAAAGAAAGGAGACACCTTGGAATGTACCAACAATACAACAATTTCACTAATCAGTCATTGTAGTAAAATTCTCTTAAAAGCAATTGCGGAACGCATGGAAGGAAAAATGAAAGAAGAAATGAGGAACAAAGTGGATTTGTACCTGGGAAAGGAACTCGTGACAAATTTTGAACTTGAAAATGATAATAGAAAAGAACAGGGAACGAAAGAAAAACCTTTATCTTTGCTTTATAGATTATCGTAAAGCGTTTGACACGTTAGCGCAAGACGTGCTTTGGAATAATATAATGGACATGGGATTCCCAAAGCACATTATACTACTTATAAAGGCTTTGTACGAAAAGCAAACAGCGGCAGTTAAAACATCATATTGTCTCTCAGACTTCTTTCAAATCGGACAAGGTGTCAGACAGGGTTGTATACTACCTCCAAATCTCTTTAATATCGTCTCTGAACAAATAATGAGAACAGCTCTTGCTGACTTCGATGGAACTGTTACCATAGGTGGTAGAAAAATGACTAACTTACATTATGCTGATGATATCGTGCTTTTATCTGGATCAATGACTGAGCTGACAGAAATGACAATCAGAGTACAAATGGCCAGCAGAACATCCGAACTATATCTTAATGCAAGAAAAACAAAAGTCATGAAAATAATTGCTGACAAAGAAAGTTATGACAATCGAAATCTGGTGATAGATGGCGAAGAAGAGGAGACTGTTAATGAATTTTGCTACCTGGAAGCAATCTTTACAGACTGTTATGATGACGCGAAAGAGATTAAGAGAAGAATTGCCGTAGCTAAAAATGCAGTTGTTTCCTTAGCGAAGATTTGGAAAAATAAATCGATCTCAATTAAAACAAAAATGCGAATTCTTAAGTGCCTTGTATTTCCAATTGCAACGTGTGGACCTGAATGTTAAGTAATGAAAGACTGTCACCATAAGAGAATCCAAGCTTTTGAATTATGGAGCTATCGCCAGCTTCTTCGTGTTAAATGGTTAGAGTTGTGTACAAACGAGTGGATTATTAGCAAACTTGGAAGGAAAGCATGCCTACTACATGATATTGATAAACAGAAACTTTCTTTTGTTGGACATGTAATTAGAAATAAGGGACTTGGATATGATCTTCTCAGTGGAGTTTGGAAAACGAAAACGTGGAAGACCCAAAATGAGATTTGAGTACAGCATAAAGAACATAGATGGAATCAGTATTGCTAGGCCAGTCAGATAGGTAGAAGACAGAAAAAATTGGCAAAGATTCTGTAGGGATGCCACGGCAGATCGTGCCAACGATCTAACCGTTTAGTGATGATGAACAATGGAATGTTAAATAGAACACTTTTTTTGTTTGTATATCTGCCTTTATAAAATATTACCATTTTACCACATATATGACACATATACATATACCACAGCAAATGCCACATTGTCCGAGCTTTGCTTTGGACACTTTATTATACATACCCACTTACATACAAGATGCCATGTTACTGAATAAATGCAAACACGACATAATGCGTACGACATCTGGCACACCAAAATAAAACATTTTGTCACATCTCGTAGACACAGCTCGTTATATATTTCCACCTACAAAATCCGTGCTATAGTATCCATGTAAACCAGACTGCTTATAACACCCCAAGATATCACGTTTTAACACAATTGGTAAGCTCAATTTGTTATACGTTGCCATATAAATAAATAGGAGCATAATACCCAACATTTACCACTTCACATAACACACAACAGTATATCATACTTTCCATACTTGAAGATCTTGTTTGTTATGTATTGCCAGCTCATAAATATTGCATATTACCCCACATATACAACATGCCATACCATACAACATTTACCTCTAAGAATACCACAATTTGTCACTTGGTATTTGGTTTCTTATACACTGTCACTTACAAAAATGACTCCCATGTTACATGACATGAACCAAAACAATACTACACTTCCAACATTTGGTAGCTTTTACTTGATAAACATTGTCACCTGCATACGTGGTGGCATACTTTCCCATACAACCAGAACCCAACATACCACACCATACGTACCACAGAAAGTTATCACATTGTCCCATACTTATTAGATTCAATTCGTCCTATTTTTGTACCAGAAATTAATTGTATTACCTCACAGATATCACGCCTCATATAGGATACAAAAAATACAGCATTTTGGCACATTTGGTATATCTAATTTGTTATATATTGGTAGCTACAGACAGGGTGCTACATTCCCGATATCCGTAACATGACAGCGACCATGTAAACTATAGCACACCAAAAGACCGCATTTTGCCACTGGTAGTGTATTTAAAACAAATAATTCTCTCATAACTAGGCTCTAAGCCCTTTAAAGAGCTCAGAGCTCCAGGAAAGCCGGACATTGGTAAGGTAGGTAGGTAGGTAAAATGGAGTACCTCAGTGCAAGTTACCTGTTATAAAAAACCTTGAACCAATTAAGATTATAGTCGTCAGGAAAACAAAAAGAAGGAGAAAAAAATTCTAAACAGTAGCAGCGTGGGAGAAAACTCATGGTATAGTTGGAGGTTCAGCACAAAGGAAACTTAACAGAGAATAGATGAAGGATCATTGACAAACGAGTATCACGACTAACTGTCTATAAGCTCATAGTGTTTGTACAAGAGACAAGAACTCCTAGTCGTATCAGGCTATAGAACTGACCACACACACACAAATATATACCAGGAATCAAAATAGGGTACTGGAATTGGTGAAAACAGATAAAAATAGGAAAAGAACCGTGAGCGAAAATTCGAAATTTATGAAGAAAACCGACACAATAGTCCACCACAGTCCTTACATTTATGTAACTTGAACACATTACTTTATCTATTTTATTAAAAAGGTATTTGGTTTGTAGTATTTTAGATTTGATTGTCATCCAGCATTTACGGTTAGATGGTACCTATATCCCGTAGAAAAATTTGTATTAAATTACTGTGACCTTCGATATTACATTCAGAGGTTAATAATTTCCCGGTACCTTTAGAACGTTTTCTTTACATTTAGATTTAGTCCTCTACTTTAGTGCACTGGTTTGACATATTCTAATAGGAACTGAAAATCCTTTTCTGAATTAACAATTAAGAGCGTATCGCTCTTTCGACATAGCCCTAAACGTCTATCGCCTTGAATCAACAAACATTGCAAGGAGGACCATCAATTGAAAGTAACAATAAAACTACAGCAATAAGAGAGACTTAAGGAGTGTAAGTTCCTGTACATTTATTAATGTTGCAATTGTTGCTATTTATCCATCAATTTTTAGTTTTGCAGTCTAAGCTAGAGCTTCTCGTCTTATCCAGAAAGATCAATGGAAGAAGAAAAATGGCCGTACAAAGTCTGACATTTCTGAGAGAGAAAGAGAGTGAGTGTTATTATGTGTGTGTGTCAAAGGCTATTGTAGACTATGAAGCCCATGTAAAGATTTTGTTAATTTTCTGTGCATCCGTCAGATAGACAATGTGACAAGAACATGACGTTTCTAGTACTTTGATGCTTGAGAAATTTGAATTTAACGACAGACATTTCGCAGATCTTTCTGATTCAAAGCAATGATGAGCCAATAAATAATAATGTTGTGTATCTTTTTGTGTTTGACCCCGAGCTGGGTTACTTAGTTCGCAACTTCTTTACAGAAGAGGGAAGTCTCTGAGTGCCTTCTCCTGTAGCGGTGCCCTTTTACAAGTTCTTTTTTGTTGTCTATTATGTCACGAACGTTTCTTTACAATCGTCAGGGCCGGGTCTGGGGATTTCCAGGACTTCCTTAACCCCCTGCCCCCCAAAAGGTCTTTTTCCCCTTAAAAACCCTGTTCACTCACTCTGAAACCCCCTCCCGACTATCTGGAAAAAATCTGCAAAACAAAATTTGGAAACCTTCTCCACTTAGAACTGATCCGGCCCTGCTCTTCTTGCGAAGTAGAATTTCCTTGGGATTGATTCTCAATGATTGATTCCTTGAAAATTGGTCATGTATGTCTGTCCTTCTTGTTCACATCTTCTGGTTGATGAGGTAGAACAATTTTGTTCAGGTAAGACCTTGTAAGGTAGTAAAAATTCTACGATTTCCTTGGCAAAGGAGATTTCCAAATTGCTGCTTTTCTTTCATAAATATCGGTGGATATTTGGAGAGAACGTGGAACCAAGAACATAACAATCCAAGATCAAGCTGAAAAGCAAGCCATAGAAAAGGACATAGGTCACTCAAAGGGAATACTGTCTTTTAATCTTCCTTCACCCCTTCCTCTTTTGTTAAGAAGATCGAACAGAAGTCCATGTTGGACATGAAGTAGCAAAATCATCAGTAATTTACAGAATTATTTGAAAGCGTTCAGCAAAATACCCAGCATGCATCATTTTGTTCACTTTCAGCTATTGTCTTTTCGTAATTTTTTTTTTGAAGCGGGAGAAGAAGGCAAAGTTCAGCACATGTGCACCAGCCAAGAAGGTATTATTTGAGTCGTGACCAATAAAAACCATGTCCAGCCCATCTCAAAAAGAAGAACTGTTAGCTGGGCACCCACCAGCTGGTAAGAAAATTAACTTTTTTACTACACTTTACCGCCTGTTTTGAAAATAACTTCTGAAGTGATTTTTGTTCCCAGTGACGTGTCATTCAGACTCGATGCACTTAATCAGACAATCCTCACCCTTTTAAAGTTGAATTTCTTAGAAACCACAACTTCTTGGTGACTTCTTTTGTTCTTTAATTCAATGTATTACTTTGTTTCGAGATTAGGATTGTTATAAGTAATGCTGTTTTCTTTTTTGAGTTGGGTGGTTGGCTGCGAAGGTCGGAGGTTAATAAATTTGACAGTTTTCCTCATACTTCCACAGCTTTAAACATCTAAAATTTTCAACGAAAGTATGGATTTTAGTTTACACAATATCGTTTACTGATTAAACGATCGTAAACTTACCACTTTTGCGTGTTAAAAGTAATGCCCAACTGACAATTTTAAGAATTGGTGCTCGGAAAAGTGTGAAGCACCAATTTATGTGGAGAAGTTCAGAAAATTTGTTTTTTCAACCATAAATTTTACCATTCAATGCACAGTAGGCAAGAGCAACATTCTTTGCGTATTTCTTTTTCGTTGTTAAGCTGGGACCTCTGCCAATTCGTCCTGTTCTCATATGCACCTTTGTCACGATATTGCTTGATCGTTACATATTTCTGAGTGGGATGATCACTCTTAAAGGGTGGACCACTCGTTTTCGAAGTATAACATTTTAATACCACGAGAAAGCCACAAATTCGGAGTTAAGTAGCTCAATATTTTAAGTCGTGCTCCGACGATGTATCATTATCATTGCATCACTCCTCCAAAAAGACGAAGGGACATACGGTGTTGATGATACCTGAATTCTATTGATATTCCCAGGACATTATAATGTGTGAAGCATTAGATTGGACGCGCCTGTTGTACAGGTTATACATTTGCAAGTGATTGTTTTTCATGGGCTCAATTTGAATGATACTCTCACAGTCTGTTACCACTGCAAGGCGCTTGTATTATTGCAAGACTAGGTTCGTCCATGTGGGGTTAGGAAGCTTATATATATATATATATATATATATATCAGAAATAGTAATGTTCTTAAACTTAACGATACTTGGATGAATGGAGTTCTCATGTTGGTTTTTTTTTTCTCATCATGGCACAACTTCTCCAAGATGGAGATGGTCAGCTGTGCTAAGCAGATGTACAGCTCAGAGCGGTAGTGGGTAGCCCAACTGTCAATATATCAACTGCAACAGTATGACATCTCTCCCTTGGTCTCCAAGAAGTATAGTTTAGACAGTCTCCAAATGTTCAGTTATGGGATAATTGTTGCACTGTTAAGTTTAATTACACTTCCTTTGGCATAGTGATGCATATTACATTAAGTTTCATGATTTTTGGCTATGTCATGCCAACATTTTGGTCAGTTCTTGCTTTTTGGCAGCTGGGAAGCAATGCCATACCAAGGACAACAAACAAGCTATTATGGATTTTCATTATTAAACAATGTCATAGATTTATGTCATGATTTAGATCTTTAAGATCTTTACAGTCACCTTCAAAAAGTAACTGACAAAATCAGAACTAGAAGGTTGAGACTAGTAGGACATCTTGAGAGACATCCTGAAGAAGTGGCACTCAATTTGGCATTTTGGTTACCAACACAGGGAAAGAGAAATAGAGGGGCTCCAACAACAACATTTGTACAACTGCTGGAGAAGGATACGGGACTGACGGTTGAAGATATGGGAAATCAAATGATGGACAGGGATATTTGGTGGATGATGGTAGGTCGAGGCACTTTGGCCTCGACCTAGATAGATAGATTAGATCTAAATTCTATTTTAAATGAAGGATTTGGATCATTTGTGGTTTACCCATCCCACAAGTGGATTCAACTACTGTTTGATGACTCTTATGAAGTCATAAAAGCTGTATTGCTGTAAATAACAATAGCTGATAAGTATTTACACATGGAAACTAATGCATAGTTGTTGTAGTTTCTTTTTTACTTGCAGATGTTATGTTGAGATTTTTAGAGATGAAGGTCTAATTCAAGGTCAGGCAAAGAGTGTTATTATCCATTTCATGACAACGTGACTATGTAGCACAGCAAAAGATAAAAATATTTATTTATATAAATATGTGTAATACTATTCACAGATATGACAATGGATAGAACTTTTCACCTGTTGAAAACATGCCAAGAGGACCCAGAATGTTGTTCCAGTCTTTACTCTAAAGCATGTAAAATTGTTGGATTCAACTTCTTTCTCTTAGCACATGGAGATTAAGTAAGCTGTACCTTCAACCTGAAAATTGTCCACTCAATAAACGTTTTTTTTCTTTCACTATGATTTGGGCATTGCTATTTTTTGACTCCATGTGTGAATTAGCATTTGTTCACTTGCAAAAATCATCATTTCTTAGCAAGTATGTTTTCTGGGCTATGATTGACACTTTAAAGGATTTAGGCCATTTTTAATTTTAGTGAAAGTTGGTGGGATGAGAGTTGGGCAGCATCATACACACCACCAAGAACTGAAACCATCAGAAAGGGCTAAAGAAGAGGAAGAATTCCAAACAGAAAAGTAAGTTGAATTTTCTTAGTATTAAAATACATAGCATATTATTTCAGACAGTTAAACTTTTCAGTGCATCCAGTTTGCAAAATTTATGTTACAGGAAATAAGTTTGGTACATATTAGGATTTTCCTATCACGAACGTTTGCATATTTGCTTATAAACTAAAAGTTTTTACCTCCATCAGACTGTCTCTTCCAGTGTAGTCATTTTAAGCAATGTTATGACCTATCACAGTTATTTGTATGCATGTAACCATGAAATGATCTTTGTTTTTATAAGGTCTGAAAACAGCCATTTACTCAAGATATTTTGTGTTAATCTTTAAACATGAATGGCCTTTTTGTAAGAGCAAACTTTTTCTTTTGATTGCAAAATATCAATCTAAAATGAATAAACAACTTTTTAAATGTATGCAAGCAGGTATGGAAGAAATGTTTGAGGCAAATTCTGTTTGCAATGTCAGAGTAAAAGAGCACTGTAGAATGTTGTGGACACACTCCACTTCTGAATGATATTATTGAATAAATCGAATTGTTTCTTAATAGCCAAAGTCAATGGTGAAAAATTTATTAAAATCATTTGCCAAAGAATGAAATGAGAAGAAGTGACATCGCTTTTCAACTTTTCAATAAATATTAAGAGCATTACTGAACACATACTTTAGCCCTTTTCTCAAAGACTTGGCCAATGTTACGAAGTGTGTGTGTGTGGGGGGGGGGGGATGTCATGTATGAGTTACAGGACTCATTGGTAGAACAGTTTTTAATATGTATATTTTGTAAATATGTATATAGAACTGAAATGATTATCCTGTATAAAGATTATCAATAATAATAATAATAATAAGTTACAGTGACAACCTGTGCAGGTCCCAAAGGTACATGGAAACAAGGAGGGAAATAAACATTTCATGTAAATATGAGATGTTGGGGAAATAGAAAACTTCTGTTGAAGAGTGAAGATTATGAGTGGCTTTATATTTTTATATTTTTTAATTTATAATTATAATATATATTTTTATATTTCTTATATTTTTTTATATTTAACATGTCATGTATGAGTTAAAGTGGCAACCTGTGCAGGTCCCAAAGGTACATGGAAACAAGGAGGGAAATAAACATTTCATGTAAATATGAGATGTTGGGGAAAAATAAAACTTCTGTTGAAGAGTGAAGATTATGAGTGGCTTTATATTTTTGCCTAATTGTAGTTAATAACCAGATATCATATAATTTTAAGAGCTTCTATCATCCTTTACAATGCAAGCTCTGGCCTTGTATTTGAAGTAGTTTATATTGAAAGGGATATTTGTGTCAGGAAATTGGCCTTATATTTTAGGAAATAATATTTTGAGGGACTTGAGTAGAGGATTTTATGGTATATTTTTTGTTCAAACAAAAAAAGTGTAGTTCAGGAGGACAGAAGAGAGTAAAAGATGGCAGATGAAAAGGAAAGTTTCTCAAGGCTGGAAAATGTGATGCCTTCATGATTTTTATTGCCCTTTCCTACATTAGAGAAGTTACATTAGAAAAGATGCAAACTGTCATACCGGCTGACAACTGCAAATGCATTTCTATTTTTCTAAAATTTGTCATCACATTTAATTGGAAAAACACTTTTTGTGTAATTGTGCTTTAAGTTTCCATTTATTCTTTTTCTTAACTTTTTTTCACCTTTGTTATGCCCAGCACTTTGGGTGGTTGTAATTAATAAAAAAACCCATAGGTTTTGAATCTGACTTAATGTTTTCACCTGGTGTTGCCACTCGCATACTTGATCTGTCCAATTAACATATTTATTTTAACATGAATGACCTCATTAAACAATAATTATACTTGTGTTGTGTTGTTCTTTATGCTCTGTATGCAACTGGATTGGGTATTACTGCCGAAGATGAAAGTTGTTATGTTTAACATTAAATTTTTGTTGAGTAGCTGAAAACGTATTTTGTGATAGGAACTAATTAATGTTTATATATATATATATCTATTATATCTATCTATCTATATATATATGTTTGTGTGTTTGTGTTTGTATTGATAAACTTGAAAAGTAACTACAATTCTTGTGCAAGTAAAAGTAATGTAACCTGGCACTTACATACAGGGAATCAAACCCAGAATTCTTGGTTACAGTGCAGTTGCACTAACCATTAAGCTACAGGTTCTCTTGGCACACACACACACACACATACCAGATTTTTATAAACAAACTTGACTTGGCTTTACTTGACTTAGTTGCATAATCCTAGTAATTGGGGGTCCTTGCACTTTCCCTCTGTACAACTTCCCTCCATTTTGCTCAGTCTTTTGCTTTATGTTCAATGGTCAGCAGATGGATGCCAAGATCACATCAAATTTGATCTGACCATCTCTTGTGCGGTCTTCCTCGTTTTCTCTTGCCTGCAAATTCTTCTTTATATGATCTTCTCACATGGCTAAAATCGTCATGTCTGTTCACATGTGCAAACCAGTTCATTCTATGTTTCTTGATCATGTCCAAGATCGAATCTTTTGCTCCCAATGCTCTTCTAATATCAATTGGTCTGACTCTGTCACGGTGGTATTTTCCAACCATTGTTCTTTAACACTCATTTTCGAAAATGAGTGGTCTTCTTGAGTCTTCGGCTTTGAGTGTCTGACATTCAGAGGCATATATGGCAATGGGGATGATTACTGCCTTGAACAGTCTCATTTTAATTGAGTTTGAAATTTCTCTTCTTGAGCAGATCTTTGACTTCAATCTTCCAAATGGATTGCTAGCTGGAGCAATCCTCCTTTTAATGTCATCAGAGGTCTCAGGCACAAGTGATCCAAGAAAGACAATCTACTTTTTCAATCCATTCACCATTGAGTTAAATGTTGCAAGTTGGATCAGGAGATATGACATTGCATTTGCTGGTATTGATTTTAAGTCCCCACTTATTACAGGCTTTCTCTAGTTCATGGATGGAAAAACCTAATTTCTCTAACAATGTTGAAATAAGTGTAGTTTCATCCACATATCTCATGTCTATTGATACAGCACATTTGGTGTTATCATACATATACTTGATAATATTAATATATTTTGGCTGTACTCTGATTGTCAAGAGCAGTTTCCATTGTGCATTCCCCCATACTGTATCAAATGCTGATTGGAAATCAATGAAATTGAGTGTAGAGGGACATTTTTTCTCTGGCTTTTTCCATCAGCTGCCTTACCACAAATATGGCATCAACTGTACCATGACCTGAACTAAAATCATACTGGCTTTTCTTTTTTTTTCGTCCAACACATGCTAGCATGTAAACCGGACGTTAAACCGAATATGATGATGATGATGATGATGATGGCTTTCTTTCATCTTTCTATCAACCTTTGGTTTCATCCTCTCTGGAAGTATTTTCAAGAATATCTTGCCTGGGATCGACAGTAAAGCTATGGCACAGTAATTTGACATCATAAGCTTATCTCCTTTTTTGAAGACTGGATTGGCTACCATTTTGGAGAAATCAGTTGGGGTTTTTTCAGATTTCAGTATCGAGTTGAAATTTTTTTGGAGCATTTTGATCATTTTATCACCACTTTGATAACTTTGATAGTGATTTTGTCTGCTCCTGGAGCTTTACAGTCTTTCATCTTCTTTAATGCTGATTTTATTTCTTCTATTTCAATTTGAAGCACCTCTTCATCTACATTTGGGTTTGTAGGGTCAATATTTAAGATAGCATTTTCATCATGAGGGAAGGATGTGTTTAGATGATTTTGGAAATCCTGCTCCCATAGCTTTAATACTTCAATTTGAAAGTGTTTTCCCCCAGCTTTATCCTTGACAGCTGATAAATGTTTCCCCAGTCTTCCTTCCCCAGTTTTAAATAAGTTGTGACTGTCATTTTTATTGGATTGTTCTTCCATTAGTCTTACTTTATCCTCAAAGCTTTTTGCCTTTGCCAGTTTTACAGCTTTCTTCACTTCTTTGTTTAAGTCAGAGTAGACCAGTCTCTTTGCAGGATCAGAGGGATTTTTCAACATTTCTTTTCTGGCCTCCCTTCATCTATGACATAGACCAGTTTCTGACTGAGCAAGGCCGTCAACAGATCTTTTTTCCCAATAACAACATGTTTCCTCTGTTGCTTCATTTAGGGTGTCCTAAAATTTGCCATATAGCTTATCAATATCTGAATCTAACGTCAGGAGTGGTTCAAATCTACCACTGATTCTTTGCTGAAAAGTGTGTACAATACCTGGTTGATTTAGTTGTTCTATGTTATACCTCCTTACTGCTGGTTTCCGAGGTGTTGGCTTTTTCTGATGTATTGATACATTCTCGAGCAGAAGAGAGAGTGATCTGAACCAATATCTGCTGAGTTGTACACTCTGCAGTTGTTGATTAGTTTAAGATTTTCTTTTCTTGTTACAATGTAGTCAATAAACAGAACAAGTTGTATATTACACAAATTGAATGTTCCATAATTCTCACCTTTACTCTACTAGTTCATTGGAATATACTGTTTCTCATAACAGCATTTAGAAATCAATTTGTCTCATTTATTAAGTAATAGATTTTGGGTTGGATTAGTGATAATTTTTAGTTTCTCATGCAAGCATAACAGGCATCATTTTGACATATACTGTAAGCAGGTACCAATTTCATTTTTTCATTTCAGATGATTTCATTTAAACAGATGTGTTGCATACTAGAGATTTGCTTAAAACCAATAGTAAGCTTTTAGTTAGGCAACTAAAACTCCAATTACTTACAAAGGTATTCTTTGATCACTTATTTTGACATCTTGCATCCCAAAAGCTATAAGCAGGCTGTGGGAAAGGATTATAATATTTGTCATTACATTTTCCATGATTATTCATAAAATTCTTTAATGGTCATCTTCGATTCTAAGAAGTACTACAAGAAACAGAAGCCAGAAAATTTACCTATATGGCAGAATTTAAGGGGTATTAGTTTTTGTTGCCATTTTCTAACCTTGTTCCTTACTTTTAAGTGTGGATTGTAAAAAGAGTTCTAAAATAATGTATTGATGTTTCCTCTTAATTTTTTATGATTTTTAAGGATCTTTTGTTTTGTCAAACTGAGTGATGTTAGAGGAGAACAAAACCCAACCATACTTGTCTAATTAGAACCACTACAATTTCATTGGGTGTATTGGAGTTAATAAGGTGGAGGACCCTAACTTACAGTTTAACTTACAGTGTCAGAAGTTTACACATGATCTGTTTATGGTGTGTGATCCCTACTTGGTTTATGCACTGAGTTGCATACAGTGGGTGTCCACAAGTAATAAAATAGTGCAGAACCTAGTCTTCTTGGGATCTTTGACTGGATGACTGCCAGTGAAATAGCTTTTAAACAAACTAGATTGTCTTTTAATCAATAAATCAATGAAATGTCTACTTGTGTTCTTTGCCACATACTTAGTTGTAACAAATTGATAAAATTACCATGTGCCTATTTCATTTTGTAATTTCTAGACCAGAAGAACAACAGGTTGTGGTTTCAGGTGCACTTGCAAGGGGTGACAAAGATTTCCCACAAGCAGCAGTTAAAGTGGCACATGAGAAGCCACTCCCAACACATGAAAAGCCTATGGGTAAAGGAGGTAAAGGAAGTAGTGGACGTGGTCCTGATATGCGAATTCACCAGCCAAGAGGAGGAATGAACTAGATAGATAGTTTATTTATTTGTGTTGAAAATGAAAAGAGGGGAAATTGTAATGATTTATAATAAGTAGAAATTCATCCTTCTGCAGAATATTTTGTTTTGGATTTTGTAGTTTCTTTTGTTTGTCGTTTTTTGCTCTAATTAGCTCTAAAGCACTTTTCAAGAACAATTATTGTTATAAAATTGTGAAAATGCAAGCTCTGAAGCAAGTATGAAAGTATACAAAAACAACTTTTGAGATAGTGTTTGGCTGTGTATACATAACTTTGTTATATTTGAGCATTTTAGTGGTAAAATATATATTTGATACACTGCTGCAACATTGTCAAATACTGGAGCTAATTTCAAAGTGGAGGTAGCAAATGTCAAACCTTTGTCTGATAAATGAGTAAAAGAAAAGCTGATCTGCCCACTGGTATTAGAAACTTAATTAGTTGATCCTTGCACTTGATGATGAAGGAGTTAGGTATTTCATTTCAGGAATTTTATATCCTTGGCAGTTTTTGAATATATTTCAAGACTGAGATAATTTGTAACTATTACTCCAGTGATCAACTGGGCATTGCAAACAAACAAAGCAACAGTGCTTCTTTCTTTAATTGATAGTTTTGAGGCTACGCATGGCTCAACAGTGACCAATTTTCTTGACTGCTACATGCCTGAATTCTCTTGATCATTCTGGGCTAAAAACCATGTATGTCTATATGATAAGGAGCTCCCAGATGTGTTTTAAAGCATGTAGGGCCTTCATTTTAGGTGCATAAGGCTAAAGAATAAAAAGCAAGATTTTATTTCTAAAAAATGGACTGTGCATGAATGTCAGTACATGGTGACGTAACTTTATTCACTGACATGTAATGCAATCCTTTCTTGCATGTCAAGGTTTTTCTAAGCAACTGGTAGTCCTTTTCCACCTCCCTCCCCCAAAATGGACATTTACTGCTGACCTTTCGCAGTTGACAGCTTTTAACAACTACAAACATTATTTAAACTGAGACAGTGCAAGAGACAGGGATGTAGTTGGGGTTGGGGGAGACCAGAAGGTTTATAGGTAGTAGTGTGGACATCCAGGACTGCACACTGCCACGTTCATTAGGCTGGGACTTGGGTGGTAAATTTGCTTCCTAAATTATTATTACCAGGCTATGAATACCAGATCCTGCTTGGCTAAGGTAGGAGTGTGGACATCCAGGACTGCACACTTCCATACACTCATTGGGCTGGAACTTTGGTTGTAAATTTAACTTGCTTCCTAAATTATTACCAGGCTATGAATACCAGATACTGCTTGACGAAGGTGGATCCAGCAGTAGCAAAGGCTACAGTCAAATAATTTATAAGCAGTCTATGTTTAAGTCTGAAATTTCATTGAACAGAGACTTATGTAAAACCAAAGACTGGAATACCTCGCAAGTTAAGACGTGATCACGAACAGAGGTGAATTGACTGTCCAGATTTTTTTTGCTCCCTTCGTTCATGCAGCTCGTAATTTTTTTTCTTGACTGTGATGGTACCTGATGGCATCTTATTAAGAAAAATGGAGGAATTTTTGGTAAAGAAGGAAAGGGAAACTTTTGCGTTATTTTTGCAAGTCATTCGAACTTTATTATATTCGAATGGTATTAAAATCCATTTATTGTCTTGAAGCAATAATTTTACCGTTAATAAATACAGTGCAAGCTTCAATACAATATCTTCTGAATGCAAATATCACATTTTGAGTTGTGTTGAAATTAGAAATTATTGGACATTTTGTTAAGAAGTGGTTAAGGACCGAATTCAGGCAAAAAATGGCTCTTGGGGCTAGTTTGTTCAAAATAGGGAAAATTTGAAATATCGTTTCAAGATAACGCTAGTTGTTAGTTTGATATTTGTAAGTAGATGGCCAAGAAACCGACAACTTAAACAGCAATGGAAATATTGGATACTCGTCAGTGTAGATTGGAGCTTCTGAAAATTTGAATATCGTGCAAAGAGCGACATCAATTGTCTGAAAGACAATAATACGGAACACTGGGCACGCGCACTTAAAGAAATAAGAGATTTGTGATGGACCGAAGTGCTCAAATCACTGCAAAAGCACTAAGCTTTTACATATCGTGTATATATGGTCCCAACCTTAATATACTAGTTTGGCATCTGGTAAGGCTGTGTGGAAACTAATGGGGAAAAGGAACTTTCAGCCTTGGTTGATGGTTGCCAACTTCCTAGGGCTAGTCTCCATATAAACACCGGTGATGACTGGTGTCGCTCCGTTTAAGACCATATCCATCACTCCAGGTGTTAAATTAGGTTCGGAGATCTATTTCTATTTTTTTAAAGACAATTTCGATGAAACGAATGGACCCAGTACTAGGTAGGCTTTCAGTGTTAACGAGGTGCGAAGAATTTAAAGCCTTAAGTGCAACAGGTGAAGTATATCGTTGTAGTTAAGTATAGCTTTTAAATAGTTAAAATGTAACATAGTAAAGAGCTGTAGGTTAATGATGGTTGACATACTGCAAGGTATTGATATAGCTGAATACAAATAAAAAAAAGTTGAGCCCCAGCAACATATTCAAGGAAACTCTTGCCATCCCTCTTACTTTTTCACTTGATATTTTGTTCCTAAAGTGTTATGTAATGTTCCAAAGTTCGTTTCAACTTTTATCTAAAACTACAATGTTGCTGACAAAGGGTCAATTGTTAATTTTTTAACCTTCAATTTAGCTATCATTTAGTCCCTTAGTCATAACTATCACCTAAAAAAGAGTTAAACAGTAAGAGTGGTAAGAAGTATGTTAGACTTCTTAAAGGGGTGATCAAGCAAGACTGTTACTAGCACAATTATTTTAAGGTTGAAGTCTTATGATTTTATAAGACATAATAACTTTCAGTGAGCTGGTTTCCTACTGATGCTCATCTTTCTCCCAGGGACCAGTTGATGATTCACAGGAAGGAGGGGCTGCGGAAACTTTGCTGTTCATTACCACTTCGCAGTTTCTGTGTGTGTGTGTGTGTGTGTGTGTGTGTACGGGCTAGTCATTTGTAATTGCTAGACGTCTAAGTCGACTAGTGTCTTCCTAGCGTACACCAATACTGCTTTAGATTGAGTGGCAAGCCACTCAAGTCTTTCTTGATGATGACCAAACATCTGTTGTCGGATACAGCCCAATGCTTGACATGAAATTAACCAGTGTTGAAGTGTGTGTGGATGTTGTTCACACTTTGGACAAGTCGGATCGGTGTCAGGATCCAGACGATGGAGATATTCGCGTAGGGCCGGATGGTGACCTGCTCGTAATCTAGCCAATAATACTTCATCTTTACGGGAATTGATTGCTCTCTCGTCGATGGATGGACGGTGCTGTTTGTAGATTTCATTCGTACGCTCGTGGGATATGTCAGGATCTTTGATGACATCGTTGATGACTTTCGCGGCACTAGACATGGATATCGGCAGAACAGTATCAGGAGGCAGTCCGGTGGCTTCTTTAGCTGCTTTATCGGCGAGTTCGTTACCAGGAACGTTTGAGTGACCAGGGATCCATTGAAAAGTGACTTTTGCTGAGATTGAATTTAGCAGAAGTCTGATCTCGTCCACTTTTGGGTTCCTACCAGTGAGAGCTTCACACAAGGATTTGCTGTCTGTACAGATGAGGATGCTCTTATCGGCTGTTGTATTATTGGCGATCCACTGTAGGGCAGAGATGGTAGCTGCGTGTTCTTCCTCGAAGGAACTCGTGTAAGGACGTCCTCGCTTTTTGATGGTATTAATAACAGTTGGATGTTGGGCTGATCCTTGCGTAATAACAGCCGCAGAACCCCCGTTTGTTGAACCTGCTGTAGCTGAACCGTCGGTGTAGATAGTAAAGTCGGCTGCAATTGTGTTTATCTGTGTGGTACAATGTGCCGTCTTTGTGGCCATGTTGTCATCTCTGCTAGCAATACCTGGTACAGAACAGAAGACTTGACAGTGTTGGGAAACGTCAAGGTCCCACGGAGCGATAGTGAAAAGTTCTGTCTGCAGACGATGTTGTAGGGCGTCTGGTAGAGCCTCAGCTAGCTCGTTGGCTTTTCGTCTCCAATGTTGGCGCGAGTGGACACGTTGCACGATGTTGTTTTCGAAGGCGGTGCGCTTTGGATGATCAGCAGGGCAACGTAGAGTCTTTTCCCGAGATTTCAAGATCAGACGAGAGCTGGTCGTCGAATAGCTGGGTACGTTGGCTTCGAGATGCAGAGCTTCAGTCGGTGTTGAGACTAGTTGGCCAGTAGCAATGCGGAGAGCTCGGTTTTGTAGAGACTCTAGGCGAGTCATGTTAGTTGCTGATATCCAGGGTTGCCATGCGGGAGCTGCGTAGTTCATCTTGCTTCTGATGTAGGCGAAATACATTGTCTTCAGGATAGATTTTCGCCAGCCCCAGGTGGAATGGGCGACGACCTTCATTGCTCGTAGCTTGTTGGTGGTATCAGCAAGGACTTTGTTGATGTGCGCATTGAACGTCAGACTGCGATCCAGGATGACACCGAGCAATCTTGGAGTGCTGTTAAATGGAATAGTCCCTCCTTGTAAGTGGATAGTTGGTACCCATTTGCTGTCGTTGGTCCAGGTTGAGAAGGCTGACACTTCGCTTTTGTCCACGTTAAGTTTGATCTTCCACTCGGCACTCCACTGTGATACTACATCAACTTGTTGTTGGGCGATGTGTTCTGCATCGGCAGGTTTTCTAGCAGTGGAGAGGATCGAGACGTCATCAGCAAATAGAGCATTTACAGTTTCGTCGGAGAGTTTGGTTGCCAGGTCGTTGATGTAGAAAAGGAACAGTAGCGGTGACAAAACTGAACCTTGAGGTAACCCTTGACGGAAACAGCGGCTGTTGCTAAACACATTGAAGAGCTGGACGCGGGCTCGACGGTCGTTCAAGAAGGAATGTAACCAATGGATGAGACTTGACGGGATCCCCATGTTGAACATGTGTAGAAGTAGTTTCTCACGCCAGATGGTGTCGTAGGCTTTACTGAAATCAAGCAGAACTAGCACAGATCGGTTCATAGGTTTCTTTTGGAAACCATCTTCAATAGCTTGGACAACTCGTAGAATTTGATCTTCGCAGCTACGACCCTTTCGAAAGCCTGCTTGGAACCTGCTGAATAGATTTCCCGTTTCTGCAATGTAGAATAAGCGGTTGGCGATCATTCTTTCAAGAAGTTTCACCACGCATGATGTCAGACTGATAGGCCGGTACGATGCAACTTCACTTGGTGGTTTGCCAGCTTTCAGGATTGGAATGATAATGGCCACTCGCCATACACGAGGACAGTCAGCATGTCGAAACGAGTCATTAAAGATGGCGAGAAGTTCTTGTAAAGCGATCGGTCCAAGAGCCTTTAAGAATGGTGGTGGGATGTTGTCAGGACCAGCAGCACCTTTCCTCTTTATTCGTTGGATTGCGGACGTTAGTTCTTTGATGGAGAAGTCAGAGCAGCTCTTGTCGTCGGCAAAGGGAGCATCGAGGCATTTCTTCAATTTGCGGTTAAGCATTCGGCCAGCGGTAGATGTTTTATGCTTACTGACATTGGCATAATGATTGACGAAGACGTTGGCTTTGGCTTTAGCGTCGGTGATCAGTCTCCCATTTACAGACATGGCCTCGTTTGGTGAATTAGCTTCTGGTGTACCATTGAGACCCTTTATAACTTTCCACATGTCCCGATCATTGCTGTTGGTCATGGCGCCTTCAAGTACCTCCTTCCAACTTTCTGTTTTTGCTTCGATGATGGCTTCATTGGCTTCACGGCAGGCCTCGATCCATTCTTGTCTGTTGTTGTTAATAGTACGCCGAAGTTGGTTTCTGGTGCGTATTTTTGCTCGGACATGCGGTGTCATCCACGGCTTGGCTTTGCGGCGAGCTTTAGTCTTCCCAACATGTGTTTCAGCTACTGAAGTCAGGATTTTTGTAAATCGGGCTAGACGTCTCGACAGGTTCGATTCGGCTGTCAGTTCCCGCATGCGCTCGTCAACAATCTTCCCAAAGTTTTCCCAGTCAGCTCCCTGATGTTTCCATTTAGCTTGTTTCGGCAGAACTGGTTGGTACCGGACAGAGTGGCAAATTTCGAGGCAGATTGGTAGATGGTCAGAATCGCCGATCGGTTCTGTAGTCTTCCATGATGTTTTGGTCGACCATGTAGCACCACTGATAGAAAGATCTGGAGAGCTGACGTTGCCAGTGATTCTGCTTGTTCTAGTAGGTGACCCGTCGTTGAGGATGTGAAGGTTTTGATCACATACCCACTCATCAATCTCATCACCTCGAGCATCTGGTGGTTGGACGAGATCCCATAGTGCTGAATGACCATTAAAGTCCCCGACGCCTATGGAATCCGTGTTAACGGCAATGATTGATGGATCGAATCGTGTAACTTGGGCGTCAGTGTTCGGTGGGTATACATTATGCAGGTGAAGCCATTTGTTTCGAGCTGTGCATATACGGATGGTATGTATTTCGAGTCCCATTCGCTCCGTAGACTGTAACTTCTTAAAGACAAGGTCGTTTTTGATGAATAATAGTAGGCCACCCACGTTCAGAACCTTTCTATCCTTGCGAAAGTGTAGCATACCCTTCAATGACCGGCGTCTTGTCTGCTTGGCGTAACTTTGATTCTTGCACTGCGCAGATGTCCACAGGTAAATGAAGTAGATGGTGACGAAGCTCGTAGAGTTTTGATTTGATGCCGTGAGCGTTCCACTGCAGAATTGATAGTTGCTGACTAGAAGTACCTGGTGATGGTTGGGAAATCAGACGGTTCGGATCTTGAGAAGGAACGGCTCTTGTATTGTTACGTTTCTTTACTGTACATGTATGACACTGCCAGTCCTTATTGCAGTCGCTGCTGTGTGAGCCAGTGCTGCACTTTTGATGAAAACCTTTTCCGCATGATTTACAACGTACCGGAATAGCATTTGATCGTAAAACAGCTGAACATTTTCCACAACGTTCTCGTGACTCTTTAGCTTCAGCGAAAGTCATACCCTGAGATCGAAGATCGTTGAAGCATGGTGGGTTTGAACGTAGCTGATCTTGTGTGGTTGGTCGGTCCTCTTGCGTCCGCCTACCACCGTGTTGTTGACATTTGCATTCCCTTGTAGCTAGGAATCGTTCTCTCACTTCTCGTCTTGGTTCAATAAAGCCACTGCAGGTTCTTGTAAGATGGCACACACTTGAACATGATGGATGAGAACAGTGGTAGGCGGAAGCTGCATACCTGGCTTGGATGGTCTTGTGGCACACGGAGCATGACATACCAGCAGCGGATGGTCGAGTGTTGTTGTTCGAAGGATCAGCGGCTGTAGCTACTACCGGAAATCTCGTTGGAGCTGGATCGGTGCAAAGTATCTCGGTAGGTCCGTTGCTGTGTAAGGGACATCTCCAGCGTATGATCTTGTTTGTACTTTTAGCGTGACGAGGTTGAGTTGTTGTTAGTGAGTTACATCCTTGGTGGCATTGCGAATTACAATCAGCTTCAGCACAAGCAGGCGCGACGTCTTGTTTGATTACCCTGTTAATCTTCTTGTTGCAAACAGCACATATGACAGGATGTTGATCAATCGGACGAGGTCCCGGGTTGCGTTCAATATCTCCGATTGAAATATAAGTAACGTCCAATTCCATATGTAAATGTAGAAATATGACGTCAAATTCCAGCTAAACATACTTCCTAAGCAGTAGCTGGATACCTACTTACAGAAGTCCATGTCGAAGTCAGGATCTGTATCATAACTGTAGATGTTTGGGTGTAAAGTTTGAAGTCGAAGACTCAGAAAGACAGTATACCCGTAGAATTGAATAAGTTCGTTCGTATATAGTCAATACGATCCACACAGCGCCGACGAGGAGGCCTTATTCGTTGTTGTGCTGGCAGTTTCTATTCTGTTGATGTTTGGTGACTGTTTTATGTGGCTTCAGTTTATTTTCTGTCTCACACCTTTCCTGCCTTTATTCAAGTCGACACTAATATTTTACAACAATTGGAGGAAATTCTTACCGTGCATGTACTTGCATCGCATTTAGACGCGTGGGCTTAAAATGAATTTTGGTAATTTGTCATTTTCTCAACTGAAACGTTTTTCTCCTGTTTAAAAACCCATAAACATTAGAATTTTTTCCACCTGAAACACAGTTTGGCGGCTATGGATGAGAAATATTTCTGTTTTTTTCTTCAAAGCTTTCCTAACTTTAACAAATGAGAACAATTGAAAAAATGTAACAAATACAACAGATAAATAAATTATTCAAAGTCATACCTACAAGATGTTTTGGTCACCTTTTATTGGCGAATGCCTTAGCACTCAAGTGGAACCGGAAAAATACTTGTGGTAAAAAATTGTCCGTCATAAAACATGAAGCTGTTGTTGGTAGTGTGGTAGTAGCAATTACCCGCATTTTCAGTTTTGCTTCAGATTCCGAAGAGGCATGATCGCTACTGTGAATGGTTCCAGGGAAGGTAAGAGAGAAAACGGACAGGAAGTGCTGAAATACAAGCTTACAAGCTTTTAACCACAACACACCAATAAACATAAAATCACATGATGGAACAATTTTAAAAATCGTAAACAATTTTAATTATCTAGGAACATGGATGGAGAGCACAGACAAAGACTTCAAAGTGAGAAAAGCTTTAGCTTGGAGCGCATGTCATAAGTTAAGGAAGATATGGACATCAACACTCTCCAGGAAAATTAAAATTAGACTGTTTATCCCTACAGTCGAATCAGTGTTACTTTATGGTGCAGAAACCTAGACCCTAACAAAGACAATGACAAAACAGCTTGACGGATGTTACACCAGAATGCTACGAATGGCCCTCAATATTTCATGGAAACAGCATATAGCAATAGCCACCTATATGGAGAACTACCTCCAGTATCCATCAAAGTCCAACAGAGAAGAATGCGGCTAGCCGGACATTGTGTCAGACACGAAGGAGAAGTAGCCAACAAACTTGTCCTATGGCAACCAATGGTTGGGCATGGAAATCGAGGAAGGCAAAAATTTACGTATGTAGACAACATATTGCAAGACGCAGGGCTGGACAATACAGCTGAGTTGAAAACAATCATGATGGATAGAGAGTGCTGGAAGGATTGTGTCTCCATACTTGGGCGATGTGAAAATC
>RDPX01000006.1:2690949-2701678 GCA_003991215.1 Morbakka virulenta | reverse complement strand
GAAAAAAGATGGCAAGAGGCAGGGCTGGAGAAGACAGCTGAGGTGAAAACAATCATGAAGGATAGAGAGTGCGGGAAGGATTGTGTATCCATACTGGGGAGATGTGAAAATCGACCAAGATAGATAGATAGATAGATAGATAGATAGATAGGAAGTGCTATGACAAAATAGGCTGAAGGGACCAAAGATACTTTTACCAAAGGCAGAATTTGTAATAAGAGATATTACCAGGACAAAAAGTTACGCTGTAACTGAGAATTTTATCCAATATATTATTTGTTCCTTAATCGAAATATG
This sequence comes from Morbakka virulenta, assembly GCA_003991215.1. Taxonomy (NCBI): domain Eukaryota; kingdom Metazoa; phylum Cnidaria; class Cubozoa; order Carybdeida; family Carukiidae; genus Morbakka; species Morbakka virulenta. The sequence continues at coordinate 2,701,381 of RDPX01000006.1, read as the reverse complement.
CTCTCTTTTGTTAGGCAACTGGGTCTAAAACTGAGTATAAGACGATTTTCTTACAGCAAGTATGGGGTTATTTGTAGGGAAATAAGGTAAATGTGTACGTGGTAAGAGCTTTTACTACCTTTTTAGAGGGTGTTCCACAGGATGTCAGGTGTGCATCTGTCAATGCTAAAGGTTAATTAGTACTGTGTGTGATTTTGGATGTACGACACATACTTCTTTTAAAAATAATACTTCGTCTCTTCAAAGTAACATACCGAGATGGGCAGGCATTTCACGCCACCTTCATGTTGGACAGAAAAGAGTCTCGTTCTTATTAGTCTCCCCTGGTTGCAATTTTTGAGCCTCGATTTAGGTTTCAAAACAACACAGCAGATGTCAGTTCAAAAAATGTAATGCTCAACCTCAGGTAATGTTTGAAGCTCAGGTTAGTTACTTGGGGAAACTTTCGTCCAGGAAGAATGCAAAAATAAAGGTAAATTTTAATCTTTTTCAATTGTTTTATCCAGAATGCTGATTTAGTTAGGACGCGGTCGGTGTAAACGTTACAATTCGTGGAACAAAGTGTTGGTCATGCTTCCCAACCGTTTTCACCGAAATAAATTGTGGTGAAATCAAGGGATAAGTGCTTTGTTTCATCAGCTTTCGTATTAGAGAGTAATGTCTTTTGAAATCACGACAGTATGGAATTGGGGGAGTGAAAGACGAAAGGGTTTAATGAAATACCCTAATGAAAAAAATGAACGAATGAAAGAATGCATGCAGTGTGTTGAATGACTTCTTGAGTGAATCATGTCAAAGGCTAAAATAACCGACTTTAATGGCGTTTCAATTATAATATATCAGAAGATGAACTTAGAATAACAACGTCATTGTCATTGGGATTTAAAGGGAGATTCAAAATGTGCAGAAGTTCAGAATATGCATGGGAACTTAAAGACAGGGAGAATGTGTATACCAGTTTGAAGGATTGTTGTTTATGTGTCATCCAGTAATTGGGGTACAGAAAGATGTGAAATTCTTCCAAATAAAAAAGTCATGGGTAGAGCAGGTGTTAGGGAGTTATAAATGAAAAAGACAGGATATGTATCAAATAAAACTATTGAATCACAGGAAGAAATATATTTGAAGCAATTTTAAGTGAGCATGCAATACTAACTGAAACAAGGTGATGAAAGCCCCAAGAGAACTTTACTTCCATGATCCATCATGAATGGCATACAAATTGTTAAATTAACTTTTACTTGTAACTTCACATGTTGATTGACCAGCATGATAGGTTCTGAGTACCATAAAAGAATCTCCATTTATATCTCTGTTAATTAACTTTTCTTTGATCAGGTGACCAATGTGGTGCTGCTTTTTAGGTTAAAGAAACTAGCATTTCTGTTACATAACCAGGGATTTTTTAACCTCAGTAGTGATTAGAGACTTGGAAGCCCTTCCATCAATTTTTTCATCATAGTAAGTTTTAAGGCAGTATATTTTGTAAATTTGTCTATGGTATCTATTTTGAAGGACTTTCAGTGTTTCACAGACCCACTGCCATGTGAAGTTATGAGTAGGTATGCTGAAAATATCAATGTTTCTGCTTTGAATGATATTATTGTCTCATGTTCTATGGTTATTTCACATTATCTCAGCCTCTGGACATGTATTTTCATTCCTGGGGTTTGTGTATTACCAGTATTATCTTTTCTCTCCACTTGCATGCAAAGAAGAAGTTGTGGCACAGGGATAATTTCATCTAATGCTTTCATAAGAAGAATATGACTTTTCTCTTTCTCTCTCTCCCAGTCACAATTTTTTTTGTTCTCAGTCTGATTCACTCTTATTTTTTATGTTATATGCATCATCTTTTTTTTACAGATTCATATAATGCTAGATTGGAACTTTAGTGACCTGTTATTTCTCTTCTGTGGACCTTTTCCTGACATTATTTTGGTCTGCATAGTTGTAGTGGCAGTTTTGCCAATATAAGCCTGTGGTTATTACTAGTATTTGCTCCTTTTCTTTGTTGTGACATCATCATCATCATCATATTCGGTTTAACATCGTGGAGTAATTGTTTTTGTTAATTCCAACTTTTACTAGTAGGTCATTATCTGGTGTCATTTAGATAAGTGGTACAGCTTCTTGTTGAAGGGGCCATCAGATTCATTTGTATAGAGTACATTGCTGTTAAACTTGGCAAAGTGGATATGAAATATTGCCTTGGAAAGATGATTATTGATTGGTTTTACTGCAGACAACTATTTGAATTATCATAGTCAATATTATGATGATTTTGCTACACTAATCATTCCCTCAGACATATAAAATGATGATATTTTCTGCACCAAATGGTTCTTTCTCAGCTTTTGCACAGCTTGGTTTACTAGCACGTGCATTATCTAAGTTGTACCTCTCCAAGTACTGAAGAACTTGGACTACTCTACTTCTGTGGTAGAGTACTGATGTTCTCTCTAATTATGGAAAATCCTGTATGTAATAGGTAATATAATTACACTTATGTTACTTATGTTTTTTTAATTAAAAACATTGTAAAAATCAAATATATGTGTTTACCAATTAAATTCTATTCACTTGTGCTGTAAATGAAAAAAAAAATTGTGTGTTAGCAGGGAAATCAAACCATGGTTTTGCAGGCAAGAATTCTACCACTGCATCATCAATGCTTACACATTTATAGGCAAAAAGGCACTGACCAGTCTATTCCAACAGCTCCTTTGATTGGTAGTGGTTACTGTGGGTGAGAGAAATTATGATTAATGGTACTCTGAGCTCTCTCCTTTTTAGTATAGTGACCATCACCTTGTGATCATTAGAGATGAACTTGTGCAGTCTAATGTTTGCTCTTTGACAGATTCTGGTTGGTTATACATACACCTTTAAACACTTTTCACATAATGACACTAGTCAAGCCATCATCAATTAAAAAATTATTGATGATGAAGTCCTGTCCAACTAACTCACTCAGGTTGCAATGTGAAGCCACATGCCTTAGTCCACTAGTAGCACAATTTGGAGATAAACAGGCTCCCAACAAGTGAAATTTTATTTTGTAGACTGTAACATTTCCTTAAGGGTTATACCAAAGAAATCTAAAAAAGGTTGTGCTGAAAGGTTTGACATTTTTATCTTTCATTGAAAGGCACAATCTCAGTTACATTCTTGGCCACGTATCTGCCATGAAATTCTTGTACTGCTGGTCATATGAAGGATAGTTGACAAATTTTCTGTGTAACAGATTGAAATGCTTGAATGCTATATTGCAGCCACTGTTACACGATGATTTACTTTGAAGTGGGAGTGGCATGGTAATTCATCCTTGGTTGCCTTGGTAAATTTCTGCTTCTGTCATTGAGAAAAGGTTTTGGTCTTTGACTGACTGCCAGTCAGCTCATCCTGAAAGTTTCTATCTAGCAAACAGATAAGCACTTTTACTTCCTTACAACATTGAAATTTCATTCTTTCTTTGCTTTGAATATCTAGATCAACCTGTTTTGTCGTGATCCAATTCATGAATCTAATTTAATCACCACAGAGAAACCAGACATTGTAGTTTTTCCATCCAATGACCACCCTAGGTTAGTCCTAATAGGGGATAACTCACCAGCATCCCCTACTACAACCACACACATTGCAAGTTCCTGGGGACAATTGTAGCCTATTAGCAGACCTACATCTACATCTTGTAAGTCATGCAATCCACTGACAATCATCTTAAGGTGAAGCCAACACCTTGCTTTTTCTTGGGTCATAATGCAGCTATTGTTGACAGGAATGAGCTGTCTAATATATGCAGGTGGCAGTTGTACCAATATATTCATATCTTGGCTCAGGGTACTTGAACCAATGACTTTCTTAACCATTACTGACTTATGTACCTCATAGTCATAGTGGTCTCATTAAGTTTAAGCTCCTTGGCAGGAGCTTCTGTTTGGGTACACAATTCATCAAGAACAAATTTGCATCTGCCTGGGTGTCTAGCATTGAATGGATTTTGATAGTCTGATATTTGCCAACACTCATTATGTTTACAGGCACTATTATGACACTGATACCATCTTTCTGGCTTTCCATATGATTAGTAATTGCATTTTCAGTGCTCTTGACTTCTGGTTGAAGTCAGGGTTCAGAAGGGTCTGTAGTTGGAAGATGTAGGCTTTTTGGATGAGTTAGAGAAGAATGCTTGCATGTCACTCTCTTCTGGGACTGTTTCATTTGATACCCTTTCTGTAAATCACCCCAGTACAGGTTCTTTCCTTTTACAAGCTCTTGCTGATCCTCCTTCTTCTTTGAGACTAGGTAGCATCAATCTATAGCCTTGTGGTTTGGCTTGTCACATATTAACCAAGCAACTCTCCCCTCATCTGTGTAGGTGCACATGTGCTGGTCATGAAGGTGTAAATGCCTTTCTTTTAATCTTCCTCGTGTTGTGTAGGCAGAGTTGTCATGATAACATTTTCTTTCTTTGCAAATTTTATGTTCGCTTTAGTTAGGGTATGATGCTCTCATCCCCCTTCTTTCTGCAGTTGATCTCATCCATAGTTATACATCCAATCAGATATTTTGTTGACAAACCACTTTATTTTTGCTGACAAGCCACTTTATTTAAAACCCCAAGATCTAGTAGGGCAGCTGTGGTATCTATGCATTGTCAGAGGAAGTATGAGAATCTATCAGTTCTGGACTATATGTAGTGTTGCCTTTGGGCTACTTCTGAAGTTTCTTATGGAAACATTCAGCTGCAAAGTTTGGGTCACCAAATGTGGTGCAGAGAATGCTCCTAGTTGGTTATAAATGTCATTGGAGGCTAGAAAGAATAAGTTGAAAATGGCTTCTTTCACCTGTCTATCAGATCTTTTTAAATGGTGAAGCTTTTCTTTGTTGTTAAGACCTTTTCAGTTCACCAGATGTGAGAAGGAATTTGAGCAGTCATTGCAGCTTAATAGGTCACTAAGGTCCATTAGGCTACAATAACAGAGTTCCCATTTCTGGGATAGAAATAGGAAAACTGCTGTTTAAATTGGGGCTAGTGCTAAATTTCTCAATCTCTTTAGCTCTCTGTATATTATCACTACTGTGAAACTCTTTGCCGTTTCTACAGCCATGTGTCAGTAAAGATTCAAGCCATGTTTTTCTCTCTTATTTCCCAAAACCTTAATGTGGGAGTTCTTTCAATCGTTTTCAACTATAAAATAAACTGAACATTCACAAAAACCTTAATACTGCACAATAGCGTGACTGTCAGCGGCACTTAATTACACAACAGCCATTCTACAAGTTGTTTGCTAATGTGGATTGCTGCACATCAGTACAAACGGTAAATCACAGCAGATCCATAGCAGATCCAGGAGGACAGTTTGTGCTGCCAGTTACAGTTCTTGTTAAAGATAAGGTGCTATATTATTTTAGGGTGATAAAGCAGAGAAAATTACTTCTTTAAGGTAGAGTCGTTTTAGAAGATTAAACACTTATTAAAGGTAAGGTGGTTATTGAATTGGGTGCCTTAATCAGTTTATAGTGCATTAAGTATCCTTCTCAATCAATATGGTTTCTTCATCATGACAGCATGTTTTTGAAAGTAAGGTCCTTATTTATCGTAGGATGCTTCTTGACGATGAACGTCTTTATCAAGGTAGGATGATCATTTTTGGTAGGAACTCTTTTCAAGGTAGGTTGTTTAATTAAGACAGTGAATTTTAGGGTTGGCGGCCTGAAGAGATTAGAATGGTAGAGAAGGTTACTTTCTTAACCAACACAGATTCCCTCATTGGAATGGAATTTTAATTTAGGTAGGATGATTAACAAAAATAGGTTTCTTTATTGAATTAGGGTGATTTTTCAAAGCATTTGAAAGCGTACATTAGAAAGTAAGTGTTTTAGCCCAAGTAGCCCTTAATAACGGTAGGGTGAATTATCAGTGGTGCTTTTTCAAGATAGGTTGTCTAATATAGGTAGATTAACCAATTTAGAGTGATTAATTTAGCTAGGGTTCTTTGCCAATATAGGCTCTCCAATAAGGTCCTTTTCAAGGTAGTGCGATTTATCATGGAGAGCTCCTTGTTCGACTTGGGGTTCTTAGACAGAATGGAACCTTTAATCATAAAAGGGTAATTTGCCAAGATAAGTTTCTTAATTAAAGTAGTCAAAAATCTGGAAATACATCAGGCACATCACATTGTATTTTTTTGCACCACTAAGACTTATTAATAGTATTTTTTCTGGCATCAAAATAGAAAATAAACGATAAGTGGTACAAAACTTTTAAATCGCTGTCAAAGTAACGTTTATTTTGCTCGATAGTTATTTCGCTGGCGTTCGACTGGACCAAAGGCCCCAGAATATGAAACCTGAAAGCAGATGTTCCCGCCAGGCTTATTTTATCAATGATTGGCTCTTCCCACCGCCAGTTGGAATAAAGACTGGTACATATCATTCAACCAGTGTTGGATAAACATTCTAGTTTCTGTGTGAAGGACTCTCCTTATTTGCTAGCAAAAGTTTTAAATGCCCCGTAGTGCAGCAAATTCTTTACTTTGTTCTTTTTTTATTAAAAGTCTGTTTACCAACGTTATGTTGGTCGAGGTCATTAAAAGTTGTACTAAAACTCTGTACCATGGAGACAGAGTTGTTGTTTTTGTGGAGTTAATTAAATTTGAAACAAAATCAGCTGAATTTAGCTTTGAAAATGTTATGTACCAGCAAGATGATTGGTTAGCTATGGGCTCGCTACTGGGCTCGACAGTGTCTAATATATTTGTAGGATATTATGAAAAGCAATTATATGAGTCTACACAAAATGTAGATGACCTTATCTATTTGAGCTTCATCGATGACATTTTTGCCATATTTGAAAATAACGACAGTAATAAGTTCATGATTAACCTAAACAATATTTACCCATCCTCGGTGTTTACTGCTGAAAAAAGGACAGGATGGTTGTTTAGCATTTCTAGATGTTTCAGTGAAAAAACTCCGACTTGTTTTAGAACCAATGTGTTTCGAAAACTGACCTTCACTGGACAATACCTGGGTAAATACCAGTTTATAATTGATCTAATAAAAACTTTAGTCCATCATGCTGGCATTATTTGTTCTCCTAAGAAAATGTCAGGAGGAATAGGTAAAATTAAGCAAATTTTGCTGAGTAATAATTTTTCTAACGATCTTTTAGAAAAAGTAAATCGGTAGAAATTATCTAGTTTCAAAAACTCTATTAAACAGGGCTATTCATTAATGGATAACTTGAAGCAGTGACTGAAGAAGGATAGCAGAGAGCTTTTCATCAACATGGGTGATCGTAGGTTGTGGAGAGCCATGATCGCTGACGCTGTTCTGCAGTAAAACACCCCATGATGATGATGATTAAACAGGCTCCCCAAAGTACCCTATATACCTCAAACTGCCCTGGATAGGATTGGTTTCTACTAAATTGAAAAACCCAATCAGTTTAGAAGAGAACAGACAGAACAGTTAAAAGCCAAATGGACTGAAAAAGTGATGTATGATTGGTTTGTTAGGTAACTGCCGGACGTAGTTGACCAAAAGAATACCTGGAAATGGCTAGTACGTGGAGATTTGAAGGTTCAAACTGAAGTGCTGTTGTGGTCTACACAAGAGCAAGCAATTAGAACGAACAATGTCAAACACAACATCCAAATGAGTTCTGATACTCCTTTTTAAAGGATACGTGGTAAAAGGAGAAATAGTCGAACATATAATTAGTGAATGCACCCCACTAGCCCAGTGAGAATATAAGGTTGGTCATGGCAATGTGGCGAAATTGATATATATATATATATATATGCGTATGATCAACAAAAAAATAAAAAATGCCAAATATCTAAGACATTGTCACTGAGCCACAAACGGAAGTCCTCATCAACAGTTTTGATATCACCTCGAATACCTATCAGCTGGCAAATCAATACGTGTTGATGGGATTGAATTTCACCAGAACGACAAAATGGATTGTCCCTCAGACCAATTCTATGCATAAAATCGGCATATCGTCCATATCCAGATCGTAATCGATTTAAGAGCACCCATTGTTCACGCTTTAGGTCATGTACTGGAGGTTTCACCATAGGTTCAGGAATAAATGGGGAAAGCTGGTTGTCAGTATTACTCCATCGCTGTTTCCACACATCAGCAGCCCAAGATTTGACAGATGCTGTATCGTTTATGGTGGAAGCTAAAAGGTGCATTCATTAAGTGCAACATCAACTTTATTGCAGTGATGGCTTTGGATCCAAACAGGAGAACAATATTCAGCAGCAGAGTAACACAAGGCCAAAGCAGATGATCTCAAAGTCGAGAAATCAGCACCCCACCGATTGCCAGCAATACGCCTTAGTAGGTTACTTCGCTTGGTAACTTTAGAAGAGACTTCTATCAAATGATGTTTGTATGAGAGAGTGCGGTCTAGTGTGACACCAAGGTACTTGGGAGTTTTCTCAAAAGGTAACCTCATACCAGATATTGAGACATTGAGTTCATAATAAGCTNTCGTTTATGGTGGAAGCTAAAAGGTTCATTCATTAAGTGCAACATCAACTTTATTGCAGTGATGGCTTTGGATCCAAACAGGAGAACAATATTCAGCAGCAGAGTAACACAAGGCCAAAGCAGATGATCTCAAAGTCGAGAAATCAGCACCCCACCGATTGCCAGCAATACGCCTTAGTAGGTTACTTCGCTTGGTAACTTTAGAAGAGACTTCTATCAAATGATGTTTGTATGAGAGAGTGCGGTCTAGTGTGACACCAAGGTACTTGGGAGTTTTCTCAAAAGGTAACCTCATACCAGATATTGAGACATTGAGTTCATAATCAGCTCTTCGATTAACAAGATGAAACACGCTGGAAACAGTTTTGGTGATATTCAGTTTTAGTCTCCAATTTTTGAAGTATGTGCTGATGATACCCATATCTCGTGATGTTCTTTCAAACTTCTTATGACAAGTCTTAAAGGGCTTTATCGTCAGCATATATGTATTTTTTACTGATAGTTGTGGGTATATCGTGTGTGATACATTGGAAACTTTGAAAAATATGGTTTAGAGAGACGTAAAAAGGTGTACGATCATCGTTCAAAAGAGTCTGTTGAGAACAATGCATGGAAAATTCTTTAGGATATAAATATCCAATGTGATAACGAAATAAAGGCAATGCGGCCAGATATTGTTGTTGTACAGAAGAAAGAAAACACTGCACTCTCATTGATATCGCATGTCTCTTTGATAGTAGAGTCTGAAAAAGATAAATTTAAAATCAAGGGATATCACTACTTAAAATTAGAGCTTGGAAGAATTTGGGGTATGAGAAAGATTTAAGTCATCCGTGTAGTCTTTGTTTCACCAGGGGCCAACAGGTTTTCTTCACATTTCACATGTCAAGTACCTTTCGGAGGATTCTGGTTGTTCCCAACAAGGCAGATTTTTGAATAAGTGTGACATTTACATATTTCCCTAGTTTCTCTAATTGGATAGAGGAAACATATAAATATCGTGTAAATATTCCTGAAGGTACATTTTGCAGCCGGCGACAACATGAAGAAGGGTTTCCGGTTCAAAGCAGGAAGGCCATGAAGACGATAGAGTGAGGTTTCATTTGGATAGATTTTTACAAGTTGCAAAGGTGCTGTTCAAATAACGAATGGTAAAGCTGAAGATATTTTTGGGCAGCTTACTTTGAACTTCGGACCAAAACTTGTTATATTTTGAAGTTGCGTTGTTAAACAGAAATGAGAGAATGGTACCTTGAATAGTAAGATGACTTTGGAAAGGCTCCTTGTGTTCTGTCTGGACAGCTTTCCAGACTTCTTTTGTATTTTTTAAAATATCGTGTTGTATATTAGTACTATTGCTTGTGTTTTCCACGATGTTCGGATATTATCATTTGGTGACCACTTCAGGGCGTTACGGGTGACAGTTTGGCATTGTAGAAGTTTTGTGTTAGGTAGCTGCAAGTTGATTCCAAATTGATTTTTGGAAAGAATAATGGAGCTAAGAGTGGCACTTATAGGCAGGTCAAACCACTGGCGTATGTATTTAGAGACCAGGTTGTCGAGATTATCTGCCACCCAAGTCTTAGAAACATTTGAAACAGTAAGGTGCCAGGAAACCTTTGGGAGGGCAAATTCACTATAGAGACGCAGTTTGTGTTTTGGATGGATAGGTAAGGAATCAATTTGTTTGAGAAGATCTAGTAAAACAGACAGAAGCTTGGATTTGTGAGACTGATTGGTCATTTCAAAGTCAAAGTAACGTCCAAGATACTTAAAGGCATCCCCCATGGCTACAGGAGGTACAGTTTCATTATTAACAAAAAGTTTAGGTTGAAATTGAAGAGATCTTGTAGTGAATTTTTTTAATTCCGAATGTGGCACATTTATCAACCCTTATGATCATGTTGGCCCATTGACA
>RDPX01000006.1:2657506-2675593 GCA_003991215.1 Morbakka virulenta | reverse complement strand
GAGAGAGAGAGAGAGAGAGAGAGAGAGAGAGAGAGAGAGAGAGAGAGAGAGTGTGAGTGAGAGAGTGAGTGTTTGTGTGTGTGTGTGTGTGTGTGTGTGTGTGTGTCTAAGCTTCCCGTCTGGGCTCCTACCATTTTGCTAATTCAGCACAGTTTGTTTGTTTATTTAGCAAGCACCAAATGAGAGCGATGTGAACAAAGCTATTGATGTGCAATGATCTTTGGTGCAGAGTTTTGTGCAACATAATAATTAGAAGTCAAGCACTACTCTTCGCTTCATCACTGCTTCATATTTTGTGAATATTTTCCTCTACATTGCTCAGGATTCAATTTAGGATATTAATATTGATTTTTCCTTAATTTTACGATGTCAAGCACAAATAGGACGTGCAAGAACCTCTCCCAACAATTTCTGTTACGTTTGTGGGTATTACATTGCCAGAAAGCACGTCTCTTGAAAAAACATGAGAGGGAATAAGTCTTGGGTAGCCTATCGACATTACTTTGGGATACCAAAGGGCGATCAGGATAAGCAATGGGCTCCACATGTCATTTGTGGTACGTGCCGACCAAGCCTTGAAGGATGGCTGCGAAATAAAGGAAGAGTAATACCGTTCGCAATTCCACGAGTACGGAGAAGCAAAGCAATCATCATGACGATTGTTTCTTCTGCATGATCAATGTTTCAAAGTATAGGAAGGGTAAAGGAAGAACATCTCTTCATTATCCTGACATTCCGTTATCCAGAACGCCTGATTCTTATGATGAGCAACTACCAGTACCGCAACCTCCCGAAATTGTAAGTATGATGTATCTAGTAATTTCAGTTTCACAAATCTATTTGGAGATTTTAAGCAATTATTATTATAATCATAAACCTATCTTCAAGTATTTTACCACGAACTCATTGCTTTCACTTTGTTTTCAGTTTGAAACTGCGATGGAGATATTATCTGATGATTCAACGGCTAAAAGTACTGAAGGTCAAGATGAAGCCTATTGTCCAACGTGTAGCACTAAACCTCCCTATCCAAATCAACACGAACTTGACGATCTGATCAGAGATCTAGGACTAACTAAGTCTGGAGCTGAGCTACTAACATCTCAATTAAAAGAATGGTATTTGTTGAAAGTAGACTGCAAGATGTCTGTTTTCCGAATGCGTAATGCAGTGTTTGACAGCTTTTTTTATGCCAGTGGTGATATGTGCTATTACAAGGATATAAATGGGTTATTTGCTGCTGTCGGATTCGAACACAAGCCTTCTGAATGGCGCTTATTCATAGATAGCTCTGTGAGGAGTTTGAATGCGGTTCTACTACACAATGGCAACAAACACCCATCAATTCCTCTTGTTCATTCCGTACACAAGAAGGAGAATTATGACGTCAAACAACATCAAATACAGTAGTTTCAAGTGGGGTGTCTGTGGTGACTTGAAGATGTTATGTTTTTTATTGGAACTACAAGGTGGATACACGAAATATTCATGTTTCTTCTGCTTGTGGAATAGTAGGGCGGACAAAGAATATGAACGGAAAACGTGGCCTTCCAAGATCGATTTGCAACCAGGAAAATTGAATGTTATCCGGCCTGCTTTGGTGGACCGTAAGAAGATTCTGTTACCTCCTCTCCATATTAAGCTGGGACTTGTCAAACAGTTTGTGAAGGCATTAAGTACGTAAGGACCAGTTTTTCAAGAATTTGGGTCCATGTTTTTTACGTTGTCCGACGCAAAAGTCAAAGCAGGCGTTTTTATTGGACCAGAGATTAAGAAGATGCTGGAATCAGATAAACTCGAAGCTGAAATGAGCGACAACGATCGGGACGCCCGGAGCACTATTCGAAATGTTGTCCAGGGCTTTCTTGGTAACAAGGGAAGTCCAAACTACTAAACTCTTGTCTCACAACTTGTCGCAGCTTTCAAGTGCATGGGATGTCGCATGTCCTTGAAACTGCACTTCTACATTCATATCTTGACTTTTTCCCTTCCAATCTCGGAGCTGTCAGCGAGGAGCATGGCGAGCGATTTCATCAAGATATCGCTTCCATTGGAACGTAGGTATCAAGGACGATGGGATGCCACAATGATGGGAGACTACATGTGGTCAATAGTCCGAAGTGGTTGATAGGAGCACTCAAGGCAATCACGTTCGGCAAAGTTCTTCCAGCTATAGAGCTCACATTTACTACAGTTACAGGTGTACTACAGTTACAGCATTTGATAATTACATGTATAAAAACTTCTCTCCGTACTTATGCTGTGCTTAATAGCTAACATTAACGAGTGCGTTATACTTTATATAAGCCTCGCAAATTTAGGTGGCAACTTCTCACAATCGTGCAAATGGTGTAAACTTGCTATTCATCATAATAAAACCACATTGTGGTTCATTGTCTTGTTGTAATGCATTAGTGTTAGGCTCATATTTCGGGTAATTTTCAGTATTTTTCAAAAAGTGACTACGCTCAGTATCAGAAACGAACGATGGTTGTGAAAAACAAATGTGATTTTCGGATTCAGCGCACAAAAATACATTGGAAAACATCAAAAAAGTGTGTCAAGCAAAAATGCTGTCACATTGTGTAATCTTGAGAAAATGTACAAATTTCACAAAATTTTTAAATCGATAGAATTTCCTTCGAACAAAATTTCCTCTAAACATGTACTCTAAACCTAATAGGCTTAACTATATTTTTCGGTACTGGATACTATATTGGACTAAATATCTTTGTATCTATATTACAGATTTATTGTTTCGTATATACTGTATTTGATCTTTCTTATAAGTGCCCCAGTACTTATCTAATGGTATTTATTACAACAGGCACTCACCAGAAAACGGCAGTAATGAGGTAAAACACAACAGGTTTTGCATATTAATATGCAAAACCTAACAACAACAAAAATACTGTATCATTTAAAACTTGGCTATTGCATACGTAACGATGAAGATATTTCTCACCTCTGCTACTTAGTTCTATTTGCAGATTAATCTATATTGCTACTGCAATGCAGAATGAAGTAAAAACATCTTTTCTAACTGTTCAGTTTTACAAATAAATAATGCAGCAGAAGCCAAGGCGACAAAGTAGAAATTAAATCATCACACAGATCAAAATATCTTTTATATTTGAAATCTTCACAAATACTACCAGGGGGCAAAATATGGAAAAGGTATGGGCTGTGATAAATAATAAGTCTGGGGTCATTGGAACACTACCTTTTTCTTTAAAAAATGCCAGTGAAACCTACTAATGTTAATTCCAGTTTTATTAATTAAAAATGTCTACTAAAGTAGTGGTCCCCAACCTTTTGTGTGCCAAGGACCGGTTTCAAAGTTTAAGAACATCCTGAGGACCGGTGCATGGATAAGTGGCAGATTTACAAATCAGTCGTTATATTTGAACTAGTTTAGGTCATTACAAAATATATACATCAATAAAAATAAAAAGAAAAGCCAGAAACACTAAAACTTATTAAAATGTAAACACAAAAAAAAAGGAACGCTGTCATCCCACGGCCCGGTGCTAATTTCACTACGGCCCGGTGCTGGTCCGCGGCTCGGTGGTTGGGGACCCCTGTACTAAAGTATTGTTACCATTGAAATAAATCAATCAAATAAATCCGGCATGCCATACTTTCTAGAATAGAAATCGCCTTCCGACATAAAAAGCGCACCTTTTTGAATTTTTTGAAAGGAAACGACTATTCTAATCTTCAAGCTGGCAAACCCCGATTGGATCAGTTGATCCCGTTGTACTACTCTTGAATCCGCTTGTTGTTCAACTCTGTACCGTGTAAGAACACGAATGCAAAAACTGAAATGCAATATAATGATTTCAACATACCGTGGTATCAGAAAAAGTAAATAGTGAACGACCTCGAATGAAAGCTGCACACTTATTTCAAAAATATAATAAAATGGAGAAAATACCGTTGGTTACAGGCATTAAATATCTGAACCAACACAATATATTAACGAAAAGTTAAAGAGGCGCTTTACACAAAGACAATCATAACTAAATATAATAATCCTGTGCCTTCCCTGTTAACGTTACAAACACTTTATTTGCGTTCCAAATTTCTACAAAATGGAAAATCAGAGGAATCACTTATTAAATACTTACTAGTTTACCTTTGGGGCTAGCGAAAAAAAGTGAAATTTTTTGAAGGCATTAAACTGTGATGCTAGAAAATATCTACATGTTCAATATATATATTTAGTAGCTAAAAGGTTAGCCTTAATGATCTAATTAAGGCCCTTGGTCTCGACTGAAATCTTAAGGAGGGATTTAAATCGTAAAAGCAGTAATGTTCAAATCTTACACCTTGTTGTGAAAGAAATGTATCAAGAGTACCAATTCATACAGAAAAAAAAATCAGTGGAAACATTTCAAAATTTGACTAATTAGAATACAATCTCTACCCTATGTTTGGGTATATATATATATATATATATATATATGTATGTATGTATACATACAAATACACTTCAAGAGATCAAACAGATTACTGCAAACTGAGCTGAAAAATGGAAAGCAGCGTCGATGGCTTAGTTGGTACACAAGGGATGATTCTGAAATCCCTGATTCGATTCCACTTAGGTAAGGCATATTTTCTTCTTGTCAGAAAATTTTGTTTTTGCTTGTTGTTATGAGTATAAAGGTTATCAAGGCTAAAAGCTATTTCAATCTTACAGGCAAAATCTTATTGTAAATTTATGGCTTGTCCTACTAACTTTCCGTTTATTTTTTTACTGAGGGTAATAAAATTGTTCTAGATGTGCCCATCCAGCCACCACGACGAGCCATACCTATCTATTCCAAAATAATAAAAACATAAATGGAACCAAAATCATGGCATTATATTGATATTTTATTCAGTTTTATCGCTTCTGCATATTAAACTTCTACTTCTTCTTCTTCTTTATCTTTGAATATTGCATTCCTAAATTAATTCGTAATCATAAGAAGATATAATGCTCAATTACATCAGATCCTCCTGGTTTGGAAGAGAAGGCATCGTTGTGCACAAGGTTGAGCTCTACCTTCGTTGATCTGGAATGCAATTGGAACTGGCAGAGAAAGAGCTCAATGACGTAAAAGACAACTTTAAGAAGCACATGGTTAGGATAGTAGCCACGATAGCTCAGTTGGTATAACAGGTTGTCAACACAGTCATAGCCAATGGCTCGTAAAGAACGTACTGCAATTAATGTGTAAAAATTTATACTTTTAATTTCAGATACTCTTTTTCGACACTTTCATAATCCTTAGCATAAGGGTACTTGTAATGAAGAAGCCTTCAAATAACACCATAATCAGAAAGCTTGTGAAGCAAGCCAGGGTACCACAACTTATCCAACACTAAAAATCACGTCAGGTCCTGTAGCCCAGAAAAATAATTAGTACGCTATACCAACTAAGATAAAAAAAACCCGACAAATGATAGGGCAATGGTTCATAGAATTTTCAAAATGCCAAAACAGAGAAGATAGTCTGCAGTCAGCAGCGGTCAAGATTCGATGCCAGACTTCCGCATTATGACAGTCAATTGCAAACTTTACACTAGGGTCTTTATCAGTTTCTGTAAAAAACAGTACAGCCAAATGTCCAATTCGAACCCTCTGGGAGGGGGGGGGGGAGGGTCGTGAAAATGTTCGAATTACGAATTAAAAAAAGTTATTCCTAAATCTTTCTTTTATCCGTATTACCTAAAAATTTTTTAAAAATTAAAAAACACAAAGCACTTGTAACATCAGCTTATTTTCAAATATTCACGAACAGTTGGAACAGGAATGGTGTTTCTCATCAGAGGGCCAAAAATGGTTGAATTACAAAAAGTTCAAATTACAAGAGTTCGAAATGGGCATAGTTGACTATATAGTTATATTATACACAGAAAATGATGCCGTCACTTGATTTGTATCGTTGTGTAATATGGAAGCATTACTAGTTTGGGGAACACCACACGTTTTTAGGAATATCCCAGGTATCTGTCTTGGCAGCTCCCAGTAGGCAACTATTTACAACACAATCTACATAGACGACATGTAAAGAATACCTAGTAGGCATTTTTGCACCACGGCTGCAGTGTCGGTGTTATCAAAGGCGGTCTAACCGTTTTCACTTTTTGGCGCCTGCAAGTGGAGGTAATTAATTTATAAAAGTACGATTCAAAAATGGGACTTGGGGGTAGTGTTGAAGAAGGGAGGAGGCAACATGCCGATATGTAGTCTAAATTGGCACTGAATGGCAACTATCTTAAGTCTCATCTTGACTTACCATTTCAAATATAAAATACTAGTTTGGAAATATTTAAGTTCGTGCTATGTTCACTGTGGCTATTGTTAAAAGTGGTAATTCTTTAAATTCAACTACTTCATATTTAAGTGATGATAGTCCATCTCTGTCCATTCTCGCTTGCGAATTTTGAAGAAGGTTTAATCTGATGGAGAAAGGAACAGTAAGTTGTGTAACCAATATAAGACTCAAAGCAGCTATTGAAAAACAAAGTAATATTTCCTAAAGGCTTGCATTTTCCGGCCAAGCTCTTGCTCTGCAGTCAAATACAAAAAACGAGGCAAGGAAGCGAGGGTGTTCCATAGGAAAAAGGGGTCATGATCACAAGTGTAAATATAAATATAAATACAAATATAAAACGTACCAGGAATAAAATTTCAATATTCATATCGCAATAATCTCGCTTGGCTTATTGTAGAGGGTTTATCACCGTAGTTGTAAAATCAAGTAAAATGTGTAATCTTTGGGTTTTAATAAATTCAAAGGTCGCTAAATCAGCCAATTCTTTAAGCGTGGTTTTTAAAAGTCGTGGTGGGAGAGGGGCTAACCTTTGAAAATGTTTCCATTGTTTCAGCAGTTTCAAAGAAAATAAAAAACTACTGATTGTATCATAAAAGAAACACTCATCAATAAATTTGATGAGAAATGTTTCCTGTACTGAAAGCCATGAGAAGAACTGTTGCAGCATTTATGTGTCATTTCCTGCTTCAACATTCTTTATTGACATTTTGTCGACATGTATTTGTGACCATTTTCGAGTGTTTTTTCGTGAAGTATATATTTGTTGAAAAGCGCGCATTCTTTCTGGTCGGGGAAAGGGGGCGCGCGCCTTAATTTCTTAAAAATTAAGAAAGTAGTGGGCGTGAATTACTTGAAATTGATGGGAAAGGACCCGTAACTAAAGGTCATATATGTTATACCAGATTTCACGGACATAGCCTACCAGCAAATAATTTAGCATCACGCAGATGGAAAACAATTCAACATTTAGTTTAAATAAAATATTCATCGTTTAGTACCTGTAAAATAATTCTATATTTTGAGGGTTAGAGGATAAGAGAAAATAAGGAGGGTTCAGAAATGAATATAAAAGTATTATTTAAAACTATCATACAGACCTTATTTTTAATCATGCCATTTATATTTAAAACACTTGTCGTAATAAGTCTTTATGGCGTTCCAAGACCATTCTTGTGATCATTGCTATACTAAGTAATATGTATGTTTAGATCAAACACAAAACACAGCTGGGGGTCGTGGACCAGTGAATAGCAAAATGGTAGTAATTACCATTTTTCTGAACTCACGCAGCTGTCTTCTTAAATTCAACATCATGCTTATTAATATAACATACGCACTTAATATTCAAAGTGTAGCGGGTGAACAAAAGTTCACCCAACCGGGTTTGAACTAGCACCTATGGCCATCATGGCCACTGTATCTTCTACTTGTCTGCACGTTTCTTTTTCCAAATCCCTATTGTTAGACAGCTTATCCAAGTCACGCTGAGTCTTCTACAGAACGATAACTTGAGAATCAGTTGTGACTGCTTTCGCATGGGAGTTCGTCATTATTTGAAACGGTCACCCCTGGTCTTATATAAAGAACATCAGGCCCAAAACATTTTAAACTTTACTCTCATGAATCTAAACAGCTCCACCGCAAATCCGATAAACATGCGCACTGTCTTCGGTATGAATGAAACGAACTTGTGGTATCTTATCTGTAAACTCTCTGCCATCATCATATGTTGTACTTACTTAATTTCTGTTGTCACCTAAAATATTGGAGGAATCCTGACCTCCTTTCTCTTTTGTCCCCACAAACTAAAATTTCTCAACTATGCAATTTTTGTATACAAGTGAAAAAACAACTTTAAACTTTGCTCAACAGAAAATATATAAATATATGTAAAAAAAAAGTGGTTGAGAAATCATCTGGGTCGTACCGCCGATAGCTCAGGTGGTAATGTGGTGGTGACAGCTATATCCACTGGCCGAAGCCCAGTTCGGTACACACAAATTTTTCACTTTCCCGCAATTTTAAATCCTATCCATTATTACCTTTTCGCTCTAATATTTTTTCTATATAATCACTAGAAATCAATCTTGTTTTCAGATATTCTACCCTTTGGTAATCAGGCCAATGTAAACTACGAGTTGCTGAGAGGTTTGACATAGTATGTAACAGTTAAAAACTAAATGATGAGTTTTAAAAAAACCAAGCCTGCAAGTTTGCAACTTTTAAAGTTATAACATTTTAACGTTTATATTAAATAATATTACCTTATTTAAACGCAATTTCTAGCTGGGTGTTGGCATTATAGACCAGACAATAAGTAACTACTAATTACTTCAGTTCCCGAGTACTTTTCTAATTATTTTCTGCTATCCTTAATGCCCCAACCATGAATAGTACAATTTCTACGTTTTAACAACTCCAGATCTTCTTTAGCTTCTCTTTTAAAACCTGGTGCCTCTCTACTTTCACTTCTTCAACGTCATTCATGTTTATATCAAAAGGGCATGAATTTGCTATCCTAGGAGAGTTTTTTTGCTCTGGTCTTGCATCTATATATCTGGTTTCAGGAATCAGGAAGAAGGAATCTGAAAATTATTCTAAGCAAACAGCAAGCAAACATCCAAACTAGGTGACCAGAAATCCAGTAGTCTTGCAAGCGATAGATACCTATTCTTCTTAAATAGTACTTTAGGAAAAAAATCTTACCTATTTGGGTCCGCTCCGTGACTTTGGAAATGATGTATTTTTATCATTGTATATCTTCCGATCTTCAACGATGGTCTTGTAAGTGTAAAGCCTCTTGCAGTTATTCTGTTCGATCGCAGAAACATTCATAAAAGAACAATGTCAGTTACAATTAAATCCATAACTCATAACTTAACGCGGCTTGGTTTAATTCAATTTTATTCTCTGTATCATAAACATACGGAGCAGTTCTTATAAAAAATCGTTTTTGTAATGATTCTCTACCAAATATTAAACGTTACAAAACGTTAATATCCTAAAAATTTGCTAAGCTGGAATACAAGGGAATACTTAAAAGCTTTGATAATTAAGAATGTGACAATGTTTTGATAAATGAAAATTAACAATCGTTCGGTAGCAACAAGACCGTTTAATAGCTCCCTGTTCGTAAGAGGTTTTAGGAATGAAATTTACTAATTCAATCATTGCTGGTTTGAGATGGGGAGCAGGCGATGTCCGGTGTATATTGCTAAAATTAGTACGATACTTGTATGGAAAGGGATGGTGGCTCCGAAATATCATTAATCGATAGCCGGACCCTACTAACAGACGATCTTCAACATAGTAAGGTGTGATTATTTCTATATCACAGGGGTAGTTAAATAACCACTAAGTTATCCTCAAACCACTACAAATGCAGTTAGCGTCATATACATATTATATATACATATCATTATTATTATTATTATTATCATCATCATCAAAAGTCAAGCCATAGCCCTTACAGGACCAATAAGACTGCAATTTATTGTTGACTGCGTTGCAGTCTTGTATAAAAGATATATCGAAAAAGTGAATAAATACAACAAAAAATTACGGGGCCTAACATGCTACGGTTAATTGGCGCCACATATAATATCTATTACATAAAAATATAATTAGCTATATACACAATATTGACGTCTGGACTTCTCACCTGTTGTAAAGATCATCGTCTTCTCCTCCCCATCCCCAAAATTTATTTGAAAATCCATTAACCTTTACAAAATCCTCTTTTTTAAATGAACCAACTCCGCCAAATATTGTTGCATATGGCAACCTGGTAACATAAGGAAAGAAAATGCAAAATAATAAAAATAAATTAAGATTTAGATATCGCAAATAAAATAACGTTCATTTTGTCGATGGTTATTTCGCTTGCGTTCGACTAGACCAAGACGCCAGAATAAGAAAGCCCAAGCCAAGTGGGTCCTGAAAAACAAAAGGAGATAGAGAGAGACACACAAAGACAGAGACAGAGAGAGAACGAGCAGAAAAATGGATTAATTTGTTTAACTAGCTGAATTAAGAAGAAAAAAAGTTCTCTTTGTAAGCCAAGACAATACACACACTTCTCAAATGCATGACCAATTTTGTGATCGTGATATCCCTTCTTAAGGTAAAAGTATGAACATATTCGACAGGTTACGGAAGTGACGCTGTGCTTCCTTGTTGCCATTATGGTTTTCTCACCAAAGCAATGCGAGTGCGTGTAGTTGGGTTCTTCCAATGAAAGCAAGGTCATTTTATAGGAAAATTTACAGGCTGGCAGTCAGTATCAAAACTGATGAAGTTTAAGAGTACCCTTTCAACAACATAAAGAAAATTTGTTGACTACATAAAAGCGAGAAACTTTAGTAAACTTCAGCTTGAAAAAAAAATTTAACCATGTTTATTCATAACTGCATATTTTAGTTTACGCCAAATTTCAAAAGCAATGATCTTGGTTGGACATCAACACCTAATCTGAAAAAACATACAACTAGCAGCAATTTATGTTGGAAGTACGACTGATCCTCCCAGAGAATAGCAATTGCCATTGGTGTGTTTATGTATTTATTTTGGGTCCCTTAGCCATTCTCCCAAATTCAAATTTATTTCAAAGCATCATTTTTCAAAATTATAGATACATCGGTTTTCACAAAATCTCTTTGTTTTCCACGTTTGTAACAATATAGTACCTACATTTGATAACATTGTACACGCTAAAGTGGCTCTACTGTGTCGTTTTAAAACAAAATTGTTGTGGATAAAGAACTAAATGAATGAGTGAATAAATAAAAAAATGTTATTGGCGAGAGTAAAGGTAAATGACTTCTGACAAAAAGAGTTTGTTAACTGATTTTAACTCAACAACTTTTTCTCATCGCAGTTAACTTTAAAGCGCGGTATTCAACACACCTCTGTATTTGAGATATGCTGTATAGAAAATTATAACCCATACATTCCTGATTAAGATAGCCACAGGTCAAGGGATCTCTTTGGGTTGCCGTGTAGGTGAAAATAGTGCTAAAACTGCTGATTCTCAGACCATCAACACTGTATTAAGATTCAAACTGTGAAACAACTTCTTCAGTTTCTTCTGGATAAAAGTTGGTGTACTTCGGAGAATGAGAATTTTCTAATTTGTCGAAATCCGATAGGGTAAAAAAAGGGACGGTTGATTTTCATTGGCTTGCAACATTTGGTTGTTCAACTTTTGTACTGAATGTATGTGGTGTGTGATATGACTAATAATCAATAACAGCAGTTCTAATACATAATATCTACGACTCTTACGAGCGTATTAATCTGAATATTGGATAACTGGTTTCCTTCACGAATTCTGAATCATATTCTTGTTAATTTAGGCAAGGGTCTTAAATTTCAAATTTAAATTATATGTTTTCCTTCTTTGTAAACAGATATGAACGAAAAATGCTGTTTCAAATAGTTGACTTTTGAAAATTTCCAAACAGGTCAAAGTCCAAGAATGGGGGTGTTTCCCAAGTTTTCTGAGAGTCTTAGGGGCAAGAGACGGAAAAAAGTTTTCAGGGGACTTGCCCTCAGATACCATAATTGTTTCCATACTGCTTATTTGTGACTGGCAACGCCCTTAATGAAAGGAACCTAAAAGCACATAATTAAGACTTTATCGCCGCATCAAGTTGATTTAGACATACCGATCGAATTGTGAAAGATTTTTTACAAATGAAGCCATATTTTTGGAAAAAGTTATTTACAAACTCCAACCATATTTCTTGCAGGTATTTATTTTATTGCTTATAGCCAAAATCGAAATTGTAAGTTATTAACCTAAGCGGAGAAAATTTCCTTCTTCCTTTTTCCTTGACTGGATCACATGGATATATAATGGCAGAATTGTCGATCGACGAGCAAAAACAATGGAATTAAATAGTAAAAACTGTCATCTCTCGTTCTTAATGGAAAATATTTTTCTGATAGGAGCATAAACCAAATCATGGAATGGTCCTTTATCAAATTTATAGCACGTGGTTTTGGCGCTTTTTGTGCAATTTTTGGAAAGATATAAAGTATTTCAAATACTTTTCACGCCAGTGCAAATTTTAGATTCGAGGCATTCCAGCTATTTTTTTTATACTGGTGCAGTTATTAAAAGATTCGAGATATTCGAGGCGCAGTCCTAAGAACGATTCGGGATATTTCAGCTTGTTTTTTCAGTAATTTGATTTTATCCCTCTTCTAACTCTTAACTCAAAAATATACGTAAAAAAGCGTGTTTTACTCATAACTGAAAACATACTTTAGAAAATCCCTTTTAACTCTCTTAAACCCTTATTAATGTGATCTTTCTGGGCGCGTCATACTGCTCACAGTCTTCCTTTGGTGAAGGTAGAGCATGCTTTTCGAAAGGGCATTATACGATCCACCCCAGCCGATGCCATAATTATTTTAACTTGATGAAAGTAGATATGGCTACATTACAAGAGGTCTTCTGTTACACCGTTATGTAACTTCTTTTCTTGGTATGACAGCATTAATGGCAATACGTCATTTTCCATGCTCTATCAGCAAGTCTGTAGCAACAGCGTAAGTTGTAAGTCAAAACAATATCTATTTGCATGTATTACTGCAATAAAGGAGGTGATTTCTTTTCCAGAAATGATCCAAAAGTACCTTATTTGCTAGTAGTGACAATATTTTCCTTGTCAGGAGTGAAACCAATTAAAAACTAACATCACAGCTAAAGTAACTGACGCAATTTCATATCAGGGTCAAACAGCACATCCATTCACTTACTGGTAATTAAATTTATCAACAGCTACTGACATATGCCTTGGTGATGTGGGGCATCCATAGTTATTTCTGTCATCTTCTGGCAGCAAATCAACATCAGAAAATACAAAACAATTATAATCACCAAGTTTTAAAGCTTCTTTGAAGCCAACATTAAAAAGACCAGCTCTGTTAAATGGTGTTGAACCAGCCTAAAAAAATAAAATTTCATTGAGTTATAAAGCAAAAGAGAGGGAAAAATTAATATGTTTACCACTCGGTTCTAATGACCTCTAATTAATTTGAAAACCTGAACCTGTTCTGGAAATCAAAGGATACAAAAGGTACAAGCTCTGACCTGTCCCAACTAAAGTACAAATATTTATGCAATAACCCTTTCGTCTACTTTACCGTTTATGTTATGAAAAATATGTTTGCACAGAAAGGGATAGGAACCAGTACCTATGGCTATCATTGCCACATGCTCTACCTCCCGAGGTATAGGCGCCTCCGCCGCACCGGATCATTTTTTGCAACCATATCTTTCATTTAAGCGCGCCGTTTTTTCCTCACATCCCTATTGCTGGTCATTACATCCCAATCATGCATATAGGGCTGAGCCATGTGCAGCTTTATTGTCTGACTACCAGATAATTGTGAAACAATCAGTTGCAGAATTGTAGTGTCTTATATACTGTGTTCAGTTCGCAGTACAATGCTCTGCCACATGCATCTAACACTCTCTTTACGAAAACGACTCAAATACAACATAAAAAAATGTAAACCAATGGCAGTAAATATAATAAATAGCTAAAATTATGAATATTTTTTCTCCAACAAGTATTTCAATAAGTAAAAACACGTGAAGAGTACTTCGAACTCTTTTCGAACATGAGTCAGGAGCTATTTTGTCATCTGCTCTCCACCGACATAACTGTCAGACTTATTTTTTTGAACCAGTTCATTTTGTGCAATCTAATTCCTTTCATCCAATCCTGGTTGTGCTACTCAGTTCCCTAGCAATAAACCCTCATAGTATCCTAAAGAGTAAGGGCTTCTGCTCCAAGCCTCACACATTCTATTTTACTTACTTCTTTCTTATTCATTTATTGCTTTATTTCTTTCTCCTGCCACCCCCAAATCCTCCATGTTTGCTCTCAAAGCTTCCTCTTTCCTGGAAAATGTGTCCATTTAGATCTCCACCAATCACAATTTTTGTTTGGGTATTCCTCTCACCAGTTCTTCTAGGGCTTTCCAAAAACCCTTCTTTTGTTCACTTAAACATCCCACTTGTGATGCTATATTCACAACCTCAACCCCCATCAAAAGCTTTACCATTATGAGTCTATCAGAGTCGCTCTTGATTTCTATTACTTTGTCGGCATATTTTTCATTCACTATCCCTCCCACTCCATTTCTTCCTTCTGCAGACCAACTATATATGACTTTACATCCATCAGAAATGTGTCTGACTCCATTGTTATATTATCTCACCTCTTGTATACACATCGCGCTACAATTTCTCTTTCTAATGCAGTCTGCTAATTCTCTACCTTTGCCAGTAAGGGTTCCGATATTCCACGTTCCGAACCTGGTCTTCTTTTCCATTAGCTTTCTTAACTGTAACCGTGGCTGATACAGTACCCCTTGCCAACATCTCACACTAGCCTGGGGGTGTTGATACGCGTTGTTTACAGAGGACTCCCTGATCTGATGTTCCAGAATTGAACGATTCAATGCCATTTCTTCTGAAGCAGGGTTATTTATAGCCGCATGTCTTTGCTGACGCTAACCAAGTCACGTGTCAGGGGATGGGCCTTAGTCTTTGGTATAAACTACTACCATCCACAAGGCAGCAGAATTAATTTACCCCTTAACTGGGGCGTATACAAAGGTCATGAGGAGCCGAAGCTTCCGTTGGTATAGCTCTCAAGCTCATTGAGGTAAACAAACTCCTCTACCATGGTAAAGCACCAGTCTCCAGGAGGAGTGAAAGAGAACTCTGCTCCTTAAATCGCAACAAACCTAATGGTCCTGATGAACTTATACCCTCTTTATGAAGGACTCTGTCATTCATATCTCAAAACCGTTATTCTTTATTCTCAACTTGTTCATTAAAACGAGTACTATACCCAACACGTGGAAATTTGGTAAGATCACCCCAATTTTCAAATCAGGTTATTCTAACTTACCATAGAACTATCGTACCATATTAGTGTTACCTGTTCCATCCAAAATACTAGACAGGCCATACATTTTCGATTACTATCATATCTTGAGAGAAATAAGCTTTTATCTTCATCCCAATATGGTTTTCGTAAACTTCGAACAACCAAAACGCCTACTACACTCTTATGTGATCATATTCGTAGACAAATGAACGATGGGAAAATCGTAGGTGCCATTTACCTTGACTTGTCCAAGGCATTTGACAGGCATCAGGCAGTTGGTTAATAAGCTGTCATGCTATGTTGAATCTGGACAAGAGTTGGACTGGTTCGACGATTATCTTTTTGGAAGGTATTAATTTATAGATACCATGCTGTCAAGCAACACCCCATTTATTTTGGTGTACCGCAGGGTCCATTTCGGGGACCCTGCTATTCATTTTCTCCTTTAACGACCTTGCTGAAAACGTTAGTGTAAACGATAAAAATATGTAGCCGATGTTATCTTCTAAGTCGATAAAATTAAAAGCGAATTGAATGCAGAAATGGAAAGAATCGGTACACAGTGTAATAAATATGAACTTCTTTTAAACTTCAAAAAAAAAAGTAAAAATGGAAGCCATGCTGTTTGGAACTCACAAAAGAATTAAACTTCATGGAAAAGATCTCAATCCTGTTTATAACGGAACAACCATCACGTTTGTTAAAGAATATAGATACCTTAGCAACAAACTTGATTCCAATTACTAATGAATTTCAACTTTGAACGTGCCTACAACGTACAAGCGGCTGTCTACGTTTACTCCAGTGTGTTCGATAGTACTTGAATGCTGATGCAGCTAATAAAATATTCAAAATAATGATAGTTCCATTTCTAAATTCTTCTGGTCCAGCAAAATCAACGTACACCAAAACCCAAAAAGTACGCTTATCATAACGCAACCACCGAACAAGAAGAATAACGAAAACCTAAAATTTTAAAGACATCCTATAAGAAAATTGCAACATAAAACTGTATTCTGATAAAGATAAGTTAATAAAAAATCCGGTAGCATTACTTTCAACTGATATTTTAAGGATGCATACATTCCTTTGTTGCAGGGCAACAAAGGAAAAAAAATACGATGATAAGGCTAAAACGAGTAAAGCTTGAAATACCCAAAAAAGTTTTTATTTTAATAGGGGTAAGTTATTTTACAGTCTACCAAGGGAGATCAGATCGATGCAAGGCTTCGCCAAATTTCGATCTTTTCTCTCAAAACACGTTTTCAAACTGTAATTTTTAAGATCTAAATTAATGATGATTTTTATTTTTATTTCAATCTATTACTTTATTTAATATACTAAATTTTCTTTTCTTTGTCGATAACAGGCCAAATTAGGATAGCAGCTTTTACCTATTTGTATTCCTACAAAGTTTAAATACTGAAGTTTTTACCCTGTACAAAGATTAAGGAATAAATAAAAAAAAATTAACTAATTTCTGCAGCCAATTTATAAATAATGTCTCAATTAAGCTATACCAAAGCTGATAATACTTCATGACTCAAAGATAAATACTGTTTTTCCCCCATAGTGCGCTCTTGTACCACCAAAAACGCTCCCTCGAATGAGCACCTCCTTCTACTAGTGCAAGAGAAAAGATCTTAAATGAGAAACATCCAGTAGTTTAAGGAGGCTTAACAACGCCACAGCGATTGTGGTGTTTGTGGCGGTTCTGGACTTTTAAAAAACGCAGCTACATGACCAAAGAGTGATTTTTGATGAAAACATGTCGCTTCTACCCTGAAAGATCAGTTGGTTCATAAAGCTAATCTTCTTGTGATTGTCCCCAGGCTTCCTATCACCAACGCGGTCATTTTTAGGAATAGGATTCATACTGTCTGGCTTCACTCAGCTCTCTCCAGTATTCGTTGGCACAACGCCTTGATGTCTGTTGAATAAAGGACACCCCCTGGAAAATGAGCTCAGAATATGATGTTCACGCCCGCGGGGGATTTATCGTATGAAACCAAAAATGACGAGGTTAAACACACAAATGTGGTAGGCTCAGGTGGCTACATTCCTATGTAAAATTTGCGAATTCACGCAAAATAGTTAAACCAAAACAAAAGGCTATAATTGACGCCATCATGGCTAAGTTTACCTGTTCCACCACAACGATTCTGTATTCCAATAATTGTCTCTGTAAAACTGGATGAAGATGCCTTAAAAACATTTTGAGTTGTTGTTCACGATTTCGGTAAGGTATAATGATTGCAGTCTACAAAACAAACAAGCATTTAATTTTTTAGTGAATCTAAGTTTACTCAAGCCATACCCCATGCATTGTCATGGATGAAAATTATAATATAGTAATAGTATTTGCAAAAAATGTCCTAAAAACCCTCTTTATTGCTCAGTTTGCTACAGTGCCAATGCCAAAAAACTGGTCAACTAATGTCGATCCGGAAGAAAAAAATATCGGGTTAGGTTCGATATCTATCTATTTATTTATCCATCTATCCATCTACCCATCTATCTATCTATCTATCTATCTATCTATCTACGTATGTATCTAATTATGTATGTATGTATGTATGTATGTATGTATGTATCTGTCTATCTATCTATATCTTTATTGGCGTTCTTCTATTACATAGTAGCGGCTTTTCAATTTTCCAATTTTTCCAACTTGCCAGGATAATCTTTTCCATTTCCATGTCGCTCCCTTCATTTTCTTGCACAGTTGTGGTAAAACACCTTAACTAGTCTGTTTTGGTACCTATGCTCCCCTGAAATCCCCTCCAGCTTTAAACCGACCAATGCCCTCTTCTCACTCATAAGCGAATTGTCGTCACGGGTGCATACCC
>RDPX01000006.1:2599682-2639708 GCA_003991215.1 Morbakka virulenta | reverse complement strand
TGTAATGAGTGAGCCACCTCAAGCTGCAATAAGTGAGCCACCTCATGTTGTAATAAGTGAGTCACCTCAAGCTGCAATAAGTGAGCCACCTCATGTTGTAATACGTGAGCCATCTCAAGTTGTAATAAGTGAGTCACCTCAAGCTGCAATAGGTGAGCCACCTCAAGTTGTAATAAGTGAGTTGTAAAGTTCGATTCTCGGGTTCGATTCCCGGAGCGGGCAACTTTGGAACTTTACAGAAGAAAAAGCCATTGGTTGGCGCCAGGAAGGGGGCATCCGACCAAGAAATTTCTCACTGCCCAAATCCAAGTTTCTATGAAGGACACCGTCTGAGGTCCAGGTACTTGGGAAAATGACGTTAAAACAAACAAAATTGTGCTTTAGAATGGTTAGTGATGAGGTTGCAGCACCTGAACAGTTTTATGGTTTTGCTTTGGGCAATTTTTTTTTCAGTAGAAATCCAAAGTATACAGAGTGAGGAAAGATTAACTGCTATTTAAGACCTAACGATAAGAATGTGGCTACCGTTTTCTATTTGGTGCAGACAATGGTATGAAGAAACAAGTAATATACTTTTTAAAAGTTTGGAGCAGCTTTAAATATATTCAGGGAGGTACCGAAAAAACTACCAACATAGCGTTGGTAGCATTGATTATGCCAATTTTTTTATGTTCAGTTTTAATGAAATAGAACTGATGAAATTAAGGTTCTTTCCGATGGTCTAGCAGTGCAAGTAAAAGGGTGATCACCGATGTTAATCTTACTGTGCCGAGAGAGTTTGTAAATCTATTTCTTCCCAACAATTTAACAGTTGTGATTTCTGAAAAAAGTTCAATAGTGCTTTGCATTCTGGCAAGTCGATTATTCCTCCACTTTATGGTGTTCGGTTTTCTCTCTCCTTTAGGTGCAAGGAAGATTTTTTTGATAGACTGTTTTCCGTTAGTTTTCCCTTTAGAACACTGGTCTTCCTCTGACAAAGTTCTTTTCACAAACTGATCAAATTTGGACTCTGTCATCGTAACTTTAAGGTTGGCTCACTCCTTTACCCCAGTGAAGACTTGCTTTGTTGATCCTCTCTTATCAGAAGGAAATGGGTCGCCTTGAATAGAGGCAAAACAAAATTTGGAAGGAGAGGGTACAAGCTTCAGAGATGGGGTTACACAACTGACACTAAATACTCCTGTTGTTAACTAAAGACAAACAATAAATCACATCTTATGTAGCTGCCCGCTAGGACCTACTTGTTCGGATGTAGATCTAAAGACAAAAATGATACAGCGCTCCAATTCGCAGAAAAATGGTGTGGCAAGATAAGAATAAATGACTTGTTCCAACCAAACCAGGGGCTTATTTAAGTCTACTTGCTTGTTATCTTTTCTTTATCCGTCTCAAAAAAAATCTTTATTTTAGTGATGACATTACTCCGAAAGTAAAGTTTCTTCAAGAATTTCTAATTAATTGATGATTTTGATTAAAAACTGTCCAGCATAACGTAAAGCAAAAGAAATGAATAGATGCAGAGAAAAACGGTGCGAAGATAGGCCTTTATTTTTTAATACTGTTAACAGTCGTCAATGGGGAGATGAAATTAAATGTCTGTAAACCATATAATCATTTGTTTGCTACAAGTTCGAAAATAAGTAATAATTATAATTATATTTTACTTTCTTTTCTGTTTAAGATATATTGATTGTATCACTATCCAATGGATAATAAAATGGATAGATATAAAAAAGGACCAAGCGCGCGCGCGCGAGAGAGAGAGAGAGAGAGAATGAGAGAGAAAGAAGGAAAGAAAGATAGAACAAACAAAANACCAACATAGCGTTGGTAGCATTGATTATGCCAATTTTTTTATGTTCAGTTTTAATGAAATAGAACTGATGAAATTAAGGTTCTTTCCGATGGTCTAGCAGTGCAAGTAAAAGGGTGATCACCGATGTTAATCTTACTGTGCCGAGAGAGTTTGTAAATCTATTTCTTCCCAACAATTTAACAGTTGTGATTTCTGAAAAAAGTTCAATAGTGCTTTGCATTCTGGCAAGTCGATTATTCCTCCACTTTATGGTGTTCGGTTTTCTCTCTCCTTTAGGTGCAAGGAAGATTTTTTTGATAGACTGTTTTCCGTTAGTTTTCCCTTTAGAACACTGGTCTTCCTCTGACAAAGTTCTTTTCACAAACTGATCAAATTTGGACTCTGTCATCGTAACTTTAAGGTTGGCTCACTCCTTTACCCCAGTGAAGACTTGCTTTGTTGATCCTCTCTTATCAGAAGGAAATGGGTCGCCTTGAATAGAGGCAAAACAAAATTTGGAAGGAGAGGGTACAAGCTTCAGAGATGGGGTTACACAACTGACACTAAATACTCCTGTTGTTAACTAAAGACAAACAATAAATCACATCTTATGTAGCTGCCCGCTAGGACCTACTTGTTCGGATGTAGATCTAAAGACAAAAATGATACAGCGCTCCAATTCGCAGAAAAATGGTGTGGCAAGATAAGAATAAATGACTTGTTCCAACCAAACCAGGGGCTTATTTAAGTCTACTTGCTTGTTATCTTTTCTTTATCCGTCTCAAAAAAAATCTTTATTTTAGTGATGACATTACTCCGAAAGTAAAGTTTCTTCAAGAATTTCTAATTAATTGATGATTTTGATTAAAAACTGTCCAGCATAACGTAAAGCAAAAGAAATGAATAGATGCAGAGAAAAACGGTGCGAAGATAGGCCTTTATTTTTTAATACTGTTAACAGTCGTCAATGGGGAGATGAAATTAAATGTCTGTAAACCATATAATCATTTGTTTGCTACAAGTTCGAAAATAAGTAATAATTATAATTATATTTTACTTTCTTTTCTGTTTAAGATATATTGATTGTATCACTATCCAATGGATAATAAAATGGATAGATATAAAAAAGGACCAAGCGCGCGCGCGCGAGAGAGAGAGAGAGAGAGAATGAGAGAGAAAGAAGGAAAGAAAGATAGAACAAACAAAAGAACGCAAGCAAAAGAACATAGAAATAGATATATTGAAATCAAGAAAGCAATTTTTCAGTCTCCAATATTAGAAATTATGTGGATAAATTGCTGAAAAAAGAAAGTTAAAAATCATGTTGATGCAATTAGAAAGGACTGTGAAGCATTATTCTGTAACAAGCTATTGTAGATTTCTAAATTAATCATTGTGTGTTGCTACTTACATGAAATTATTTCAGCAAAAAAACTCCACTCAAATGGGCAACAGTAATTCACCATCAAATATTGTTGACCCTAAAAAGAAGCAACATTCTCCATAAAGGAGAACACAAAGCCAAAAGGCATTCAATGTTAGTCAATATTCAATCTTCCTTTTGAACAAGACCCTGTAGTACGTTTCGAGCTTTGATTTCACTGTCCATTAATCCTCTTTTCTGTATTTGCTTAACCATTTACTCCACCAGTCGTTTCAGTTCGAAGTGGTCGCTAAATGTTCTTCCCACATCATGCAACAGTTCTTTTACACATCCAGATAGAGAGAGCACTAATAATTGCGAGAACATTCACAATATCATATCCTTGCCTCCTTTCTCTTAGTTCAAGTGCAAGTATTATTGCTATTTTAGACACTATTTTAATCATCTTCATTTTCATCAGTTATTTATTTCTTTATTTATTTATTTATTTTAAAAGTATTCCTCTAAGTTCACAAAAGCAGTCATAATAATAAAGCCTTTTTAATGAGCTCTGGCGCCAAAGAAGTACGTTGAGACATAAGAAAGGATAAAAACAATCAGTAGAGACAAATTACCTTGAAAGTAAAGTAGAGACTTGTTGAGGCGAATAATGATAATTTATTTACTGGATTTGTGCAACTTTTATAAATTTTCTCTGTTAAGGATTTCCCAAACTGATTTTCATTATTATTATTATTATTATTATTATTATTATTATTATTATTATTATTGCTATTATTGTTTTTCACATAAAATAGTTTGACCTAACATTGAGCCTATTTTTAGCTGAGACAGATGAACTCTTGGCTAAAGATTTCACCGTTATCTAAGGCTGTGATAAATGGATCTTTGGTTGGTAAATTTAAAGATGGTTTACATTTTTTAACATTTAATACGGTTATTGTGTGTTGTCTCTACAAAAATTTTAACTCAAATGTTTACTTTCTATTATGGAAATGATAGCCGTATGTTATTACCAATGATGACAGGTGAAACATATTCCAAATTCCATTGCTGTATTGGAATCTTCGTATTCATTCTATAGGATTTCATTCAGTAGTCATTAACGTAGATATCTGACCTTAAAACCAGACCTAGATTATTCACATATACAAATAATAAAAGCAATCAAAGAAGGTTAATCTGGTAAATCATTTTTTTTCTTGTGTTAGGTTGTTACACATGGCTAACGAGTTTCATACAATCTGGTTGGCTCTAAAGATTGTTATGAATTCACCTGTTTGATTATCACAGGATTATTCATTGATCTCTTTATCTCTCTTTTAAGTACTTATGTCTAATAGGAAAGCGCTTATTAAAAAGCCAAAGCTTTTAACATATATTATTAATGCTGAATTATGCTGGATTTATACTTGAAAAATTATTGCTTAAAGCAAAACGGATAAGGAAAAAATTATCCCTTAAAGCAATAATTTTTTTGCTTAATGGAAAAAATTTTTTGCTTAAGCAAAAAATTTCTGAAACGCAATAATTTTTTTCGCTTGAGTAAAAAATTTTCCGTAAAGGAAACAGGTGTTCATACTCAATTTGCGCTGCAAGCAAAATTAATAGATCAGTTTCAATCATGCCATCGAAGAGAAAACTTTGTAGATTACTTGCACTGCATCAGTTATATCAAAATGAACAGCAACGATCTTATGTTCGAATGGTAAATACCACGAGATGTCAAAGAGGAGAATATCACTCTCTCATTCAAGAATTAAGAAATGTGGACGAGGAGAGACATCGCCAATATTTTCGAATGTTAAAGGAGCGCTTTGACGAACTTCTGGATATAGTGAAGGATCGACTTGTTCATGCAAATAGACATCGATTTCCAGTAACTCCAGGGGAAAGACTGGCAGTAACTCTGCGGTATCTTGCAACCGGTAACTCGCAGCAATCGATTGCTATTAGTTACAGACTTGGAAAAGCAACTGTTAATAAAATTATCTACAAGACCTGCGATTCCAACTGGGAATACCTTTATAACGATTTTGTCAAATTTCCCAGCACTGAAGAAGATTGGAAGTCGATTTCACATGATTTTGACTTATTTTGGAATAACCTTCATTGTGTGGGTGCTATGGTGGCAAGCATATAGCAATAAAGGCAACCAAACATTCTGGCAGTGACTATTTTAATTACAAAGAATTCCATTCCATTGTTTTAATGGCAGTATTTGATGCTAGGTATAGGTTTGTAATGGCTGACATGGGGCATAGGGACGAGAAAGTGACGGTGGAGTTTTGGCGAAGTCGGAATTTGGTATAAAGTTAAACGAAGGCAAGTTAGGATTACCAGCAGCAGAACCAATTTTGGGCATTGCCGAACCTATGCCATATGTTTTTGTTGGTGATACAGCTTTTCCCTTAAAAGAAAATATGATGCGTCCATACCCCGGTACTTATTTGGATGATGAAAAGCTCACCTATAATTATCGCCACTCTCGAGCCAGAAGAATTTCTGAAAATGGATTCGGTGTTTTGTCAACTTGTTGGAGGATTTTTAGAGGACCAATCGATGCTTCTCCAAACAATGTTTCGAAAATAACGAAAGCCTGCATTGCCCTTCATAATTACTTGGCAAGTACTGATTTTAAAAACTCTTCACAAATGAGATACATCCCACCAAATAACGTGGATCGGGAAAATAACATGGGAGAAGTTTTAGCAGGAGGTTGGAGCGAAAGTAGCTCAAATCTGCTGCCGATTAATCGAGTTTCTTCAAATATGGCTTCACGCCAGGCTGTGGAGATTCGGGACCAATTTAACAAATACTTCCTAACAGACCATGGGAAAGTTCCATGGCAGGATAATGTTGTAAGGAGAGGAAGAAAAAATTGAATAAAAATCAGCATCAACTTATATATTATATATTTTGTAATGAAATGCCCATAAGAAATGTAACTGTCACAAGCGTAAATTTCTAGTTTCGTATAAAAAGATAAATGTAAAGTAAGAAAAATTCTAATGTTAATTTCTTAAATAATCCACAAAGCTACTTGACTGTATTTGCTGTGTTTCTCCCGTTTCAGTCATTGACTGTCCGACTAGCTCTGCCATTTCAGCATCAAATAAGATGCCATTTATTTTCTTTTTTGTTACAATTTGGGACACTTTTGATAACTTACGTAAAGAGTCCGCAACAGTTCTTCCGAAATTGGAAAATTCATCCTCATTCTCCTTATTTGCAATTGATTCCATTATCGCCTCTTCAATTTCAGTTCTTGGTCTTTTCTTTACAGTCCTGCTTCCCTTTCAACTTGTACTGGCTGTGCTTGCCACAGGCGATGCAGATCGCGCAGAGACCGAGGGTGAGAGTTGTTCCTCGAAAATGCTTTGATCTTCACAGTGTAAAGACAAAGTTGACTCTGTCTCCGACGAAGTTAAACTACTTTCCGTTGTCCGATGCTTTATGAAGGGTGACAACCATGCCAGCATTTCGAAAATTTGTTCGGCTTTGTTGATCTGCCATCCCCGCTCTTCCCTTTAGCGATTTTCTTCGATTTTACATAGCTCTCGCTTATGTATTTCCACTTCTTTTTGGCAAGATCAATCTCAATATTTAAATTCCGTGCTATTTCTTGCCAGGAATTTTGAATTCGTATAGAGTCTCGATATTCTTTCAATGATGAATCGTAGAGCTGTGGATATTTTTGAACTTCTTCGATCAATTTTCCCTCAAGATTATCCATTACTACTTCACAAATCTTGTGAATAAATTATTTTCACACAAAATATTTGCCCTTTTTATAAACCCAAGAGAAATTCATGATTTAATGCAAGGAATTCAGGAATGCAAAACAGGAAAAATCAGCGTTTTTAGTCACAGAACCACTGTGAAGGCGCTTAAGCAAGAAAAAAAAGTTAAACTTTTTTTAACTCCGTAATTTTCTTGCTTAAGCAGATAATTTTTTGCTTAAGCGCCTTCAAATTTTGCTTGCGCAAAAAATTAACCACTTAAGCAAAAAAATTAACCCTTTAAGCAATAATTGTTTTGGTTAAAGGTGTAAGCAAAATTATAGGGGATTAAGTAGGATGCAGACATTCTGGCGCCAAGGCCATAATTTTTTTTGCTTAAGCAAAAAATTACGTGAAAAAGTACGAAGTGTGAACCAGGCTTTATCCTGCTAATATCATTGGTCAACACACTTTTTGCTGTTTCAGATTTTGTAGTTGATTTTTATGTAATTTTGTCTGCTGAATTCCAATATGCCATCCATTTGTTTGTAACACATCAGGTTTTCATGCTGCAAAACATCCCTCTTTTGTAATGCAGTATATGTATATGTAATCCTAAAGAACATTCTTTCATAAACATTAAGCATAGTTACATTAAATATCTATGTACATTAGATTTCAAATACATGTTTAGATATCTGCTAGACACATACATGGTCTATTTCCAATATAACTAAGGAAAAAAAAACATAATATAAACTACCCACCTTTTTATTTATGGTAGAAATTTTCGCTTGCGTGACCTTCTGGAGTGTTGACGTTCAACACAATTTCGTTGAATGTTCCAGCAGCACTCAGTCACCATGTTTATCTTCTAATCGGCCTTGATATCTCTCCTCCATAATTTTTATATTTTGATGGAAGCGCTCTCCATGTTCATCTCTGACACCGCCAAGATTAGCAGGAAATTGGTCAAGTTGACTCATAGGAAAATGGACCTTTGTGCTCATGTTGCAGCCTAAACGAAGGAAACTGTCAAGCAATGCCTCAAGCAAATTCTTGTAGTTTTTAGCCTTTTGATTTCCGAGAAACCCTTTCACAAGGGCCACAAATGAATCCCATGTCCTCTTTTCTACATTACTCATCGAATTCGAGAAGTCTTTGGCTTGCATTAACCTTCTGATTTGTGGTCCATCGAAAATGCCAGCCTTTACTTTCTCGTAAATTAAGCCGGGAAATGTTCTACATATGAACTTGAAACAGCTGCTCTCTACATTAAGAGCTTTCACAAACTGTTTTATTAGTCCTAATTTGATATGAAGGGGTTGGAGAATGATTTTCACTCGCGGAACAAGTGGTTGGCGTATTACATTTTTCTCTCTAACAGTTAAACTTTCTTTAACTAGCCAGACCTTCTATTCCCAATGTTTGTCCTTGGCTCGGCTGTCCCCAAAACACAAAAGAACATGGATATTTTATATAGCCTCCTTGTTGCTCAAGTAAAGAATTGACCATTTTCAAATCCATACATATGATTCATTTATGTTCATCGTGTTTTAATAAATTTGATGCAGTTTTTATGTGCTTATGCTCCTCTTTTAAGTGCACAGAATGACCAATAGGAATAGCCCCATACAAGTTTCCAACACGAAGTAATTTCAAACTCTTCTTTGAACTGTCAATGAAAAGTGGCCACTCACTTGGATCATACTTTGAAACACCCATTGCTTTTAACAGTCCTGCTATGTCACAACAGTAAACAAATTGTTTTCCATCTGTAAAGAATGTCAATAGATCTTTCTCGCTGTTGTGATAGAAAGTAACATTTGTATTTAGTTCAACAAATTCTTTTCTTTAAGTCTAGAGGCTAATACTTCTGCTGACTCTCTTGACAGACTCAATTCTATAACTAAATCATTTAGTTCAAATTGGCTGGAGATTTCAGGTTGTTTATCAAATGTCTCTGCAAAGTCTGGATCACTGTTATGTTTATGAGGTTCACAAGTATCGCTTTTACTGTCCACTGAAGAAAGTTCCTTGAATACAGGTACTGGAATAGCATCTGAATGAAGCACTGGGCAAACAACAGAATCAAGATTAGGGTAACTTACGGCTTGACGCGTTTTCTTGCTATAATCAGAGGTCTCTGTGAGACAAAGGTAGCAATTGTCTGCATGTTTTTTTTGGCTCGCGCCACATCATAGAAATTCCAAATCCTAGTTACTTTCTTTTGCCCTTTATCCACTGACGGAGATTTTCAACACAGGGTTTACAAACATTGTGTGAAGCCCAAGGTTTATCTTGATTATCTAATTTAATATGAAAATATGCCAAATATGTTTGCTTCATAAATATACTCATATTTTTTCTTTGATCGGATACAGCAAATGCACCGCAGGTGTGAAAAAAAGAAGTCAGGGGAATTGATACATTTACTACGCAAAGAAGTCATGCTACTAAATGTTATTTTATGGAACTAATCTGCAAACAAAAAACAAAATATTATACACAATCACATTATATTCATGCATAAAGAAATTTTGCATACATAACGTAGCATTAGACGGAAAATTCAAAAAGTTTAAAGGCTAGAAAATTGCACATGCACATGGCTGACTGCACTGAATGCTAAACGTATACTGAAGCTCTTTCACTACTAACAGAGCTCCCAGTGAGATTTTATTCTAAACCCAAGCTGGATGACTACAAAAAAACAGAATTGGAATGAAGACTATATTGTTTTCCTAAGATTGCCAAGTGAATGCACTTCTTCACTTGATCCTTGGACTGCTTGCTTCTTCGAGCAGGATCAATATGTCCAAGTCCATAGCTAAAAACCTGATATGATAGAAGAAAACTATAGTAATTCTTGAACTCAGCTACCCCGAATTACCTAGAAACAGGTCTCAAGCTTAAGGCAGCAGAAATATCGGTCGTCTTTTTGGAGGTTCCATTGACCTCTGTTTTATTTATCTGTGGCTATTTTCGTGGCTGGAGTTTTTCATTTGTTGACTTGTGAACTTGATCGTCTGCACAAATTAGCAAACTGAATTTTCTGGCTTAAGGAATTGAATATCTCTCCAGGAATAGACGGGAGTATTAATGGGAAATGACCGAGGCCTCCTTTTTTAAAATCTTAATTAGATATCCTACTTCCAATCTGTCAACATTTCTTCCTCTTCCGAGATCTTTTCAAATAACGTTTATTGCATATCTACTAATATGCCTAGGTGTGACTTGATTGCTTCCACTGGGTTCTTGTCTGGGCGAAGTGCCTTCATATTTCTGGCCTTTGTTATGGCTTTCCTGTTTTCTGCTCTTGTTGGTTTGCTGCAGTCTATGGATGGATCAGTTACTACAGTGTCATAACTTCTGGTGGATTTGATAGTGTCAATCTATTAAGCTTCCGGAAAATACTAGGACTAATTGTTTAGCTTCTCCTCATCTCCCATCTGCACATTGTTATCCTTGTTTCCGACTAATTGTTTAGCTTCTCCTCATCTCCCATCTGCACATTGTTATCCTTGTCTCCGACTGGTTGTTTTTCTTGCCTAGATGTCCCTGCCAACTTACTTGTGGTATCGTGCAATAGTTTCATGCTTCTGCTGACAGCTGCTTCATCTGCCGCCTGTGCCAGCCCTTTAACGAAATTATTTTTATTTGGTCTGCCACTTCTCTTTACTGTCTTGTTTTGCTCCAGGGTGCTCTTCTTGAGCTCTGACCTCATCTGCTCTTGAAGGGCTATTACCCATTGTCATTTTCCCACCCTTCATTTCCTGGATCTTTCTATTGGTCTCTGCAGAAATCCAATCTTTCAGGTGGAATTTATTTCTTCAGATGCTCCCCTTACTGCTTCTTTTATTGTCTTCTATCGTGTCTGGGTGTTTGAGCCCTCCTCTTCATCCTCACTATGTTTCTTTAGAACTTGAAACCTATTACTCAAGATTACTCTGTATTCCTCGTTGGTTATTGCATCCTTTAGGAAATCTACTTTGTATCTTGATTTTATTCTCTCCTGACCTGTCGATGTGTTTTTCAGTTTTAGCTTCAGTTTGCTGTAACAAGATGATGGTCAGATGCAAAGTCTGCACCTCTCTTGACTCATATCTTATAGTGACTGACTGAACTTCTTTGTGATGCTTATTTGGTTAATCTGGTTCTCTATGACATGGTCGGGGGAAGTTCATGCTGCCTTGCGTTGTATTCTCCTGTGTGCAAACAGGCTTACACTGATAAGAGAACTGTTCAGGGCACATACATTGGCAAAAAAATTTTAGTTCCATTTTAGTTCATCTCTCTTTGTCCATGGGTTCTCATCACCCCTTTATACCCAAAATCGTCTGAAAATCTCCAAACATGATGTTGATGTCTCTGTTAATTAACTTGCTTAAAATGTCCTACAATTGGCAATAAAAACTTTCTTTTACTTCCGCACTCCATTCGTTGGTTGGTGCATCACACTTTGCTCCGTCGATCTTTATTTGGTTTTTCTTTGTTGTGAAGCAAACTGTAATTAATTTTAACTCTTTTATTTTACATCCAATAAGGGTCTTTTATTTCGTCTTACCAAGAATGAGTTCCACACTCCTGGGGTGACAGGCGTCCTCCTTTTTATGCCCAGAGTACAGCAACAGCACTCACGATAGCAGTCTTTCCTGTCTAGGGTGATTACTTCTGGTTCCGCTACGTCCAAGCAGACAAGGTGGTGTTTTTGCGTTTCTGTTGCTACTTGGGCTATCTTTCCTGTCACGTACATTGCCTTGATGTTCCAGGTGCCTAAGACTAAAATTCTTCTGGTCGACGAAAGGTTGTTTGTCTTGCAGCTTCCTCTCGGCTTTCTCTACAACACATTATATTCCTCTCTGCATAAGGCCCTCGATTCCCAGGTGCTTTGCTTCTTTTGTTGGCAATGTTTTTGTAGCTCAGAAGTTTTTGCAGGGTGGGGTTGCTGACCCCACGCTCAGCTCTCCTCCTTTACAACTGAGCTTGGGACCATCCTTGGCGAAGTTGAATTAAAAAGTCTTTTCTCACCTTTCTCACCTTTCTCCGCCGTCTCCTGTTCGGGTAGCGGGTGAAGGCCAACGCTTCACCACTCCGTTCCATTTTGTCCTGTCAAGAGCATCGTCCTTCTGCAGACCACACACTTGCAGGCCCTTTTTGATGGTATCCTCCCACCTATGTTTGGGTCTACCTCGCTTTCGTTTGCCATTCATCTGCATCTCATACGATCTTCTTAAGTCAGAGTCCTCTTCCCTACGGTTCACATGTCCGAACCACGTCAGACGTTTCTTCCTCATTAACTCCGTGATCGATGGCATTCCCGCTTCTTTCCTGATGTCCTCATTCCTCCTGTGCTCTTCAAGACTGATCTGTAGACAATACCTTATCATTCTCATCTCACAGGCGCTGATTTTATTCGCCAAATTCTCCGTTATTGGCCAGCTCTCACATCCATACATCAACGCAGGGCGAATGACTGTTTTGTAAATCCGTACCTTGAGTTTCTTCGGGATCTTCTTGTCACACAGGACACCAGATAACTCCCTCCACTTGCTCCAAGCCTTGCTGATGCGCAGCTCCACCTCAGCGCGACAACCTCCGTCCTGGTGCAAGGTAGTGCCAAGGTACTTAAAGGATGTGCACTGAGGCAGATCTGTCATCTGGGTTGACCAATGCTGTCTCATCTTGATGCCCTTCTGTGTCGTCGGTAGGGGTAGGTGTTCTGTCTTCGCTCTGCTGATCTTTAAGCCAACATCTTCCAGCTTACTCCTCCAGAATTCCAGCTTCTCCTCCAACTCTCTCTCACTCTCACTGCTTATTACTAAGTCATCAGCAAAGAGCATCGTCCATGGTGCGTTTTCATCACTGTCTCCGCTGATGACATCCATGATGATGATGAACAAAAGTGGACTCAGAGACGATTCTTGGTGTAGTCCAACATCCATCCCGATATCTCTAGTTTCTCCTACGCTAGTCACCACCCGAGTAGTACAGTCCTGGTACATGTCTTTGATTATCTCGATGTATCCTTCGGAAACATGTCGCATTCGCAGGCAGTACCAAATAAGGTCCCTCGGAATGGTGTCGTACGCCTTCTCCAAGTCAACAAAGACCATGTGCATCTCCTTTCCAACCTCGTGATATTTCTCTTGGAGCATCCTCAGGCAAAACATAGGTTCTGATGTTGATTTTCCCTTCTGGAAACCATACCGATTCTCCCTGGATTTTTACCAACTCTCTCAGTCGCGCCTCCATCACTCTCTCAAATAGCTTGAGAGCACGGCAGAGTAACTTTATTCCCCTGTAGTTGTTGCAGCTCAGAGGATCACGTTTCTTTTTGTACAGTGATGTGATCTTGCTGGCCCTCCACTCCTGAGGTATTCCGTTTTCGATCGCTTCCTGCATGCATGCGGTCATCCACTTAACTCCCGTTTCCCCCAAGGCTGTTATCATTTCAATCGGGATTTCATCAGGACCTCGTGTCTTGTTCGGTTTCATCTTCTTCAACTGTTCTGTAACCTCCTCTTCAGTGATCTTTACAATCGGTCCCTGCACAGGGCCAGCTTGTGATAACTCCTTCCTGTCATTTTTTGTATTCAGTAGGTTTTTGAAGTAGCTTCTCCATCTTTACTTCACCTGAATGTCATCACTCACGATGTTTTCATCTTCATTTTTGATAAAAGTCACTCTGTCTATGTCCTTGGCCCTTCTTTTTCTACTGTTCGCCAGTTTATAGATCTTGCTAGGTCCCTCTGACTCCAGACTTTGATACAGGTACTCGTACCCTGCTTTCCGTGCAATAGCACATTTTTGTTTACATATCTTGTTTAATGCTCTGTAGGTTTCGCGATCAACATCTGTTCCAGTTCTCTTCCAAACCTTAAACGCCTCCCTTTTCTTCTTCACCACTTTCTGCACCTCTTCATTCCACCACCACGACTCCTTTTTCAGGTATTTCCCCTTCTTGCTCTCACTCAGTGTCTCTTTTGCAGCTTCCATCACTTTAGGGTATGTTTCCACCCATCTCAAGCCTCCTGTTTCAACCGCCTGTTGCTCCAGCATCCCCGTCACTCTCTCCTTCAGACCATCTCCCTCCTCTCTCTTGAGCTTCCACCAGTTTATTGTCCTAGGCCTTTCCCTTTGCATTTGCCTTCTCCTCTTCACCACCATGTCCATCTCCACAAGTTGATTTTGCGTTGCCACTGATTCGCCAGGTATTACCTTGCAATTTTTTACGCTGTGAAACTGTACTCTCCTAATCAAGATGTAGTCAATCACTGTTCGATTTGCACCACTCTTATATGTGTATGTCTGCTCCTTGCTCTTTTTGAAGAAGGTATTCACCAAAGCTAGATCTTTTTCTCTCGCAAATTCCAAGATTGTCTCTCCTTCTTCGTTTCTCCTTCCTGCTGATTTCCCACCGTGCCAACGCGACCAGCCTTCCTCTCTCTCTCCACCAACATGACCATTCAAGTCACCTGCCAGGATAAGCTCTTCACTCTCTGGTGCATTCGATGTTACAGTCTCCAGCTTGTTCCAGAATAGTTCTTTCTCTACATCGTCACATCTCTGTTGGAGGGTATAAGATGATATGATGTTGTAGGTCCTGTCCGGTGTTACCAAGCGCATTGACATTATTCTGTCAGACTTCCTCTCTATCGCAATCACTTTGTCCTGCCACTCTTCAGCTAAGCATATTGCCACTCCATTTCTCGGGTTTCCACCTCCACTATAGTATAGCTTGTAGCCATCTCCTATGGTCTTCGCTTTCCCTCCGGACTTTCCTCCTGTCCATTTGGTCTCTTGCAGACATAGTATCTCCNCTCTCTACACCAACATGACCATTCAAGTCACCTGCCAGGATAAGCTCTTCACTCTCTGGTGCATTCGATGTTACAGTCTCCAGCTTGTTCCAGAATAGTTCTTTCTCTACATCGTCACATCTCTGTTGGAGGGTATAAGATGATATGATGTTGTAGGTCCTGTCCGGTGTTACCAAGCGCATTGACATTATTCTGTCAGACTTCCTCTCTATCGCAATCACTTTGTCCTGCCACTCTTCAGCTAAGCATATTGCCACTCCATTTCTCGGGTTTCCACCTCCACTATAGTATAGCTTGTAGCCATCTCCTATGGTCTTCGCTTTCCCTCCGGACTTTCCTCCTGTCCATTTGGTCTCTTGCAGACATAGTATCTCCAGTTTTCTCCTCCTCATCATGTCAGCGATGTCTCTGCTTTTTCCAGTCAGCGTCCCGATGTTTATGGTCGCTACTCTGAGATTCTTGAGATTCTTTTGCCTCGCTCATCCTCTTTTCACAGCGTCGAGGCCATGTTGCCGCTGCGCATCGCTTACGGGGTATGCCCTAGCATTACTCGATTCTGTGATAGAAAATTTGTTTGTGGCATGGGTTTTTTACAGGCCGGATGCTCTTCCTGACGCCTAACCCTCTGTGTTTTTTCCGGATTTGGGACCGACTGATGACTCGACTGGCTTGCCAAGCCATCAGGCCACATTAATTAACACATTAATTAAAAAGTATGTAGTCATAAATTACTAGAGAAATAGGACTAGATGCAAGGAATTTGGATTAGATATTTTTAATGAAAGGAGGGAAAGGAGGGAAACCTTTCAATTTCAATTTTTGAGTTTTTAAAATCAATTCAAGTCTTCTAAGAATGAAAGAAACAAAACCATTGTGTTGCAGTTGTACTTCATTGTGTTCAGGCAGGTGTCCTCTGAGAGTTTAAGAAAAATGAATAAAATAGCTCATTTTTAATCGACATGTTTAGCTTTTGCATTATCTTTGAGTTATTTTTAACTGACTTTCAACGCACTTGAATAACAATAATAACCTTTGTTGATATTCTGTATGTTTTATAGAATGTCTGAAACAAGGTTTGACGAATGGTTGTTCTTCAGATTGGCGCATTCGAAAGTTATGTGCGCGTTTTACTTTATTCTTTGGAAAACGTTGCGAATGATTTCATGTCCGGTAACGATGGAAGGTAAAACTGAAGCAATGTCATAAAAAGGTAAAACATTGTATCCATACACTATTCCATTAAAAATTGAAACTACTGAAGAACGTCCAGATATGAGAACAGAGCAGCAAAAATCAGGTTTTAAATTAGGCGGAAAAGAAAGCGAGAATAGAAAGCTGAAAGTCATTTAAGTTACTTTCATTCTTTAATGATGGTACACAATGTTTGCGACCAATCAGGAAAAAGGCCCGGGTTTTGATTGATCTCAATGAGTTTTCTTCTGTTATGAACAATTTTAGGTCGAGTGTTGAACAATAATTTAGTAAAGGTGATACCATTATGGTATATACGATTTGCAGTTTTATG
This sequence comes from Morbakka virulenta, assembly GCA_003991215.1. Lineage (NCBI taxonomy): Eukaryota > Metazoa > Cnidaria > Cubozoa > Carybdeida > Carukiidae > Morbakka > Morbakka virulenta. The sequence continues at coordinate 2,623,459 of RDPX01000006.1, read as the reverse complement.
TGTGCAAAAAGGTATACGTTTTGCAAGAAAACTAAGCTTGCCTGACGCTTCATTGTGCTTTTTCATAAAGTTTTGGTTCAAATTTAGTGACGAATCGATAGCATTTCCAAAGTATTCATATTGTTGAGTCTGATGGATAAGTTATTGTTTAAAATTTACAATAAGGGACCTCTTAATGGAATATAATCTCTTTGCAGTGCCTACTAACATTTATTTAGCCTTGTCTTCCTTTAAATTAATGACCAGCTTGATTTCCTAAAGATATTTCGAAATCTTCTTAAACTCCGTAGTCAAAACAATTTTCTATGCTACTTGTTTCATTGTTTGCATAATACACAACTATATCATCAGCATATATAACGACTTGTGCATTTTCAAAGCATTTCGTGAAATCATTAAAAAACAGTAAGAACATTAGAGGGCTATTATGTGAAGCCCTGTGGTACACAAGTATACACAGAGTAAGCCTGTGTAAGCCAATCTGATTTCTTTAAAATAAATAGTCATTAAACCATAAAAATTTTTGACAGAAATGCTACAGATTTAAAATTTTGCAATTAGGATGCTATGCCCAATCGTAGCATATGCACGAGGCAGATCCATAAAAACTGCTCCTGCTTTTCACGAACCACTTCCTTTCGTATATGGTCGATAAATAAGTAGCTGCCAATTCTGCTGAGCGATAGCCAAATTGGAATTTCGATAACTGTTGGAATCGAAGAGCATCTTTGTCTTCCTTCTTGATGATGATTTGTTCGAACGCATGCTTGATATCTGGTGTTATGACAAATGGTCGCATTCAAATTCTGATTTAAATGCTCCACAGACAATTTTGCAAAGGTGGGCTTGTCTCTAAACAATTATTAAGGGCAATAATTTCTTGTCTCAGATGCATCATACTTATTAAGAAGCTTGAAAGTTGTAGAAGTTTTCTAAATGATAGGTTTGTGGGGATTATAGTATACCAGTCTGTATACTCCAATTGACGTTCCTGATTCGACGATTCCTTTTTCGAGTAGATCAATTACCTTCTTCTGTTACTGTTGCGTCAGACCTGTTGTTTTTTTTAGTTTTTTTCCTTTATATTGTTTAATCTTTTTGGACTGGCTTTCATCTCAAAATCAAAGAGTTGTTTTTGTTGCTGGTTGTTAAATTTAAGGTACCTTAGGTTTGGTGCATGTAGCAATACTTCTTTGCTACATGTACACGCTGCTTCGATTGGCAGCTTGAATCTGCTTGTTGTGAGTCTAAATCGATGTTAAAAATTTCCACATCAGTTGATATCTTGTTCATCAGCATTTCAATCTTCCGTTGTTTCCCCCGCTTTGATTGTACTTGATTCGGTTGGTTAAAGCCAAGGAAATGTAATTGGTACCAGCTCCACTGTTGAGCAGTGCATTACATTTTATCCCATTGACATACACGAGAACGACAGGATGAATTATCGAGTCATTGTCGAGAAAGCAGAAAGTTTCTGGAATAATGCATTGTCTTTTAAACGAACTCAGTATTTAGAGATCAAACTAGAACTTTTGTCATTGACCTCAATAACTTTATTGTTTCAATTGCTATTTAAAAATATGATGATCTAGGGTTTAATTGTTTTATCATTTGAGTATTCTAGAATATCGAAAGGTATAAATAAGTAAAACGAATGTATGATTGAGGTTTTTACAAGTAACATAAGAAGAATTATATGAATAGACTTGTGAAGACACGATAAGACTTAACTTGTTGCTTGAAGATAACTTTAACGTAAAGAAAGAGGAATTACTTGTTCAAGCAATTACATGCTTCCTCAAATTTACACCCTTTCGTTATAATCATCGATCATGAAACTCATTTGCTGTGTGATCTCCTTGTTGCAAATTGAAGTTTGATATTATCCATTGCATTTCTGGTAGTTTCGACCTTTGCATTCAGGCGTTCTGTGTCCATCGTTGGTGCAATTGAAACAAAGACAACTCCTGGTGACGGTTTGTCTTCTTTCCATGACGTTTGTTACTCTGGTACAGGTTGTAGACTTTTGTTGTTCTTCTTAGAATGGATAAATTTGATTGTTACTTCCCAATCGTATAGTATAGGAGTTGTCACTTCTAGTATTGCCGTTAAATCGTCTGCCCCTTCTTAAATGGTCCTTGGGTCTTCTGCTATCGACTAAAGTCCTCTCTTTCCATCTTCTTAGAGCTTCAAAATATTGCTCGAAACCCCATTCTTGCCTGTCATTGTCTATTTTAATCAGGTCAGATTGGATACCTGATCGTTTGTCGAGTGTCATTTAAACACATCCTTAGATCTGCTTTACCTTCCTCAGACATCGAGAGCTTGGATATTTCGAGAGCTTGGACAAACTCTCAAAGAATTAATGAATTTAGGGCTTAAAATATTATGAATATTTGCATTTAAAATTTCAATTTTCAATGATTCAGACTTCAGTTATTCAATTTCGTCTTAGGTTTTTCGAGTAAAGTTATTTTCTGTTTTGGTTTCACCTCATGCTTTTGCCTGATGTAATTTGCATGATCTATAGTTGGGTAAGAAGGTAGTTTAATTTTAACATCTAGCTTTTGTTTCTGTCATATTTGATGGAGAAAAGATTCCAGACAGAGAAGATATTAGGGTAGCTGCAATCCCACAAATACATGTCGACGGTAGTCCGCACTAAGAATATATTAGTAAACGACTGCACATTAGATTTAGTTAACAAAACTCAATGTGTTGTAGTAAATTCTATAAAAACGGCTATATCTGATTGATATATTTTGTGGTTTAATAACGCTTCAAATACCTACCAGCTTTTGATTCATAGGAAATGTTCAAGAAAATTTTCTCTACGTAGGTTTGTGTTTGAACTTTTTGAACCCTTAAATCGACACTTCAATGTTTCATAAGCTTTTGAACTATAATTTTCTCTATTTTACAATATTAAATAGTTCTTTACTTACATCAACGATAAATGAATGACGAAAGTGAAATACTCTCGATAAGAAAATAACCAAATGTGTGTAAATGTGTATGTAAGAGAAATTTCCCGTCAGGTGAGATTTGCAAAATTGAAATGTACACGATCAAGTGATATTTAGAGCTGTTTCTAAAAGGTAACCACAATACTACTAAGCTCACAAACGTCCTGCTGATTTTTTGTTCACTGTAGAATCACGATGACAAATTTAACTCTTGAGTATAAGGAAACCCGATTTTTTAGAACAGGGAGGGATTAGGAATAAAAAAGATACAAAATTTTTGTGAAAGAGAGATAAAGGAGACTAAAAGGCGTTAACATTATTATTTAAAAAGTTAAAAGGGAATAATAACTCAAAGCGAGTTTAATGGCCATTGGGAAGGCAACTATTGCTACCACAAATTGAGGGACTTAGTAATGAAAACAACTAAAAAGCTATAATTTGTTTCAATACATTGCACAAAGTTTTGACTGGAGTAATTAATAGGTATATAAGAGAATATACTATGGAGCACTAAGTCTGTAATGAAGTTCAGGTTGGATAAGTTAAAGGTTTATTGGGTACGGTTGTTAACCTCATTATTTTCACCTGTATCGGACACCACAGAAACCTTGCACCTCTACAAGACGACGTAAAATAAAGTACAGCCTGACTGAATGTTACGTGTTAACAAATGAATTGGGCTTTCGAAAGGCTTAATCGTGCTGCTGAAAGAACTACAGGATAAGCAGAAAGCCAGGGATGATAGGTGGAATGCAGGTGAAAAGATGATAGGAAGATGGATAGAAATCTTTTGTGGTTTTTTAGAGAGGGGTAGCTACTCCCCCAGTTGATTTGTGCATCATCACACTATCACCAATCAGTCTATTACTACAAAGCACAGGATACAAGATGGGATAGCCACAAAATGAAAATTTTAACAGGACATACCGCTTGTGACGACCTGAAGCTGTAGAAAGAAAACTGTAAGATTTGAAAATATGAAAACCAAGTTATTGTACAGGCCAGCCAGAACACGGGGGTGTGATATAGTGTTTCAAAGTATACAAAGATTGCCAGTGAGCGTGAAAAGTTGGTCAAAGGCAAGGATTTACCAATGTTGCAACAGAGCATGAAAACCACTGACGCAGATGGGAATGGTATATATAAGTTTCTAAGTGTGAATTAAACAGATGGATTAGGATATAAAATGGATCAGGTTATTAACAAGTTCAGAGTCAATTGGCGTAAATATGATACCAGCATTTAATTCCAAAATTACCTCTGTTGCTATGCATCGAATGATAATTTGCAAGTTTACTCAGGAGGAGACAAAGGAGTTGGGCTAAGTGGTTATAAAACAATTTTTAACAATCAAGATATTGAGACCGCAGACTAGTGATAAATGACTCTTGCTTAGGAAAGGACAAGAAGGCAAGATTACTTGTGGCATGCTTTATGCTCAAATAAAGAAATGCATAAATGCAAGCAGTATTGAAGAGAGAAATATTGAATGAATACGATACTGTTATCAAAGGAGGAATGAAAATAATCCAAGAGACTGCAAAGGTGATCAGGATTGAGGAAAACAATGTATCATTGTATGATGAATTGCTCAAAATAGAATGGAAGCAAATCTACAGGAAATAGAAAGCTGAGTTTAAAAAATAGTGTTGAATTGAAAAGAATCGAATATTACGTAATAAAAATCAACGAAGGAATACATAAAACGAACAAGAAAAGTAACAAAGAAATTAATAAAATTCGTCAAAATTATGTGACATGATAGGGGCCATAATGAAAATAAGGTCTTCATGATCTGTATTATGCTACCCCTGCCACCGTTTCTCTAGATTACCGTCCCGCCTGTTTGTTTCGTTCTTTTTTGTTTCTGTTTAGTCTTCTTTTTTATCTTTTTTGGTNATACATACATTGCCACAAAATTTGCTTATACGCAAGACAGCATCTGTAATACCAATATTAGGATAGATAATGAAAAACAAGACATAAAAAATCACAAGAAGGCTGAAAGAGAACAGACATCATTATGTGATGACCTAAAGAGGAAAAACGTGTTAGACAAAAGCACATAAAAAAATTAATGTCTCTACTATAAAGCATAAATGTTTATAAAAAATCGTGGAATTAGAGGACAAATATGTATACGGAATTAAAACCGGTGTTAAGAGATCGCAAACTTACCATCGATCTTAAAGTTTTGAAATGTTACCTGTGGTCAACCCTGTTGAATGGATGAGTAATGGGCCATTACTGCCGAAACAAAACGTAACATAGATGCTGTTGAAATGTGGTTTTATAGACGGATGTTACGAACCTCATATATGGACAGAGTCACAAACATGGAAGTTCTATGACGAGTCCATTAGGACAGACGGCTCTTCAGGTCGATTCTGGATCGTCAACAAAAGTTTATGGGCCACTGCATCCCAAAGGCAGAGCTGGAAGATCTTATTATTAATTTCATATATTTTACAATTTCAAATATTATCTCGATGCCAATAGTAATCACCCGCGCAAGATATGGGACAATGCAAGAGACCAATCTTCATGGGTTCGTCTAGGCCCGCTTCGGGCATGACACGGACGACGACGACGTATACGGTGCAAGTTTTTTACTAAGTTGCTTACAAAAACTGTGCAGCAAAACATTTAACTTTTACAGCGCTTCCTGCTGGTAAATCAGCAGCAATGAACGTTTGAGAGAAAGCAGTTGACGTTGGTAAATCAGCAGAATTAGAAGCTGGTAAGAAATTAATAGAGAAAGTTGTGGCAAAAGTTCTTATACCTAAATCTCAAGCAATTTCGCAGAAACATGCAGGTGTACCAATGCAACACTACTCACCGGACGCAGTAACAAAGAAAACACAGAGAAGTCTTAGTAAATAGCTGGATACAGGAGCACAGAATAATAATTCATTTCTTAATGGAAGTGGGCATGCTCACTAATAAAAGGCTACGAATGAAATATTTGCTGGTGCGGAACTCGACCTTGTCAAAAAGTTAAATGAATCCGGCCAGAAAATGGTATAGGGTCACACCACCCTCGATACTTCATAAACAGTTTTCATAAATTGATTTAAAGATATGTACTTTTCATAATAAATAATTGAGTTTAGATGTGACGATCATCCAAAATACAACACAACCTCTGTCATTATCAAAAATGCAGGGATCAGCTTGAAGGATTATGCAATGCTTCAAATGGAAGACACAAAACATGGTTATCAGAAAGCTACAGTAAAACTGGCTAAAGCGAAGGTGAGCCAGATGAAAGGGATTGATTGAAGAATGATTATCTTGAAAATGAAGGTCATGAGAAGATAAAACGTGTTTATGAAAAACGATTTATGCAAAAAGAATAACTTAACACCTAAAAAACAGCTTGAACGTATTAAATTCAGGAATGTGTTTATCAACAATGAAAGTAAACCATTTACACAGCTTTGGGTAATGTGATTTAACAATGAGTTTGTGTAGAGATATAAAAGTAGCAAAGGTTTTTCATCTGCTAATGAAGTAAAAGCTATTTTCTCTATAATAAAGAATAAATGGATATTTTAAGATTTTCCGAAACGCCCATGAAAGATGAGAGTATTGAAGGATATGAACATCATGAGCACGAGTTAACCATAGGCACAAAGCTACATAATCCTGGAGAGATTAGAATCAATATTGAAACAAAAGACCTTTTTACTCATCCAAGTGAGAGTTGTTTGATCAATGAAGAACGTTTGACAAAAGGTAATAGAACTGCATATGCAATTGCTGATAATGTTGTTCTAACAAACAATGCTTTTATGCACCTTTTTACTCACAACAGGTATCAGCTTTCAGGTCAAGAGGTAAAATCCTTCTTTTACGCAGGACAAGGGTCAACAATGCTTGGTTTATTGAAATATTAAGAGAATTTTTTCAAGCCACAGGGTTTGAATCAACTTTGGTATAAGAATCAAAGAGCCCTTGCAAACATGGCAAAAAACACTGGGTTTGGTGTTAGACAATTTTACATAATCCAGTACCCTAAACCGAAAGGAACATTTAGTTTTAGAGCGCTTCTCAAACACATCTTTGGGTCATTTGAAGACTATTATTAAATTGTTTACGGTTTGAAACATACTCTTACCCTCGTGAGGAAGAAGAGAGTGGCTCAATATTTAGAAGTAATGCAACAGCAGCTGCTGCATTATCTCTAAAGATTCAGTCTGGTGTATGGTAATGTTGCATCATCAGATCTAAGGTCTATCACATGGATGAATTAGTATCTAACCTCAACATTACTCCAGCGGATTGTAAGACATTGTTTCCATTCTTTGCCTTTGATATAAGCAAGAAGAGTGAGAGACTGAAGATCTCTATTACAGAGATTTGGATCAAAACACAGTTTAATCTCAATGTGCTTGCAGGTACAGAAGCATTCGCAGTTGTGGTTAGTGAGAAGTTGATAAACTTCCACCCTCGTGAGGAACACTCATCTTGTTTCCATTAAACTGGAAACAAGATGAGTGTTGTACATAAAAAAGACTAAATTACGTGAAAAGTATTTAAACAAAACGAGCTCTATTAAATGACAAAACTGCCGGAGTTGAGAGGGAACCTTTGTCAAAATCAAATCAAAGTCTACTTGCACTACAACAAGAAACAGCTAATTGAGCTATTAAGAGAAAGAGCCTTTCTAACAGATGAATCACTGAAACCACTAAAACCTAAGACGCCAGCAAAAGAAACTGATCCTAGACTTGAGAGATTAAGGACTAACAGAACAAACGAGATATGCTCAAAGGTATTCACATGGAAGATGAGATGAAATTTCCATCACTCTATAAAACAGGGCAGTTTCTCAACCACTCTTCCAGAAGAGTAACATTTTAGAATGATAGGGTTTATACAAAAAGTATACAATCAGTGTTGAGGAATAATGTAGTTTAAAGCTGACAAAAGTGTTATAAAGTACATCGCTGAGAATGAACTAGTATTTCGTTAGAAGTCGTGAAGAATTTAAATTCCATGAAAATGTTTTAAAGAAAATATAACCCCTAATAAAATTGGAATTGAATACAGTGATACAATTTGAATTCATGACAAAAGAGGGTGGGTTTAAAGGTTATTCAAAGCTCAGAACAGCTAAGTTAATCAATAGAACAAGTATGGAAGTGCCAAGACCTGTACCAGCACCAAGACGTAGCAAAGTGCTATCTGCTATTAACTTATATTTCAAGTCAGCGTTGAAACAAGTCAGAAACCTGTTTGACTGGGATAGGAAAAAGGCTGTTTTATGAAAAAAAACTTAACAACCTAATTGACTGGGCAAAAAAACATCAGTGTTGAAATCAAAACCTTTACCTGCTGGTTATGTTAAGAATGAGTTGAAGAAACGTGCTGGTCTTGAATTAAAAGAGAATAAGTCTACTCTGAGATTTACGACCCAGTATGTTATTGAGAGAAGGGATGGATATGATCCCTCTTCTTTCATGCATGAGATGAGACCTGCAGTAATTTATCTTCTAAGGAAAAACCGTAGGATGAAGGAAAAGTTTTTTCTTCGATGTAACATGGATAGGGTGAGCAGTATAAGTCAAACTGGAATAATCACATTACCAGCTGCTTTTCATTCTAATGATGAGACAAACCAAGAGGGTACTGATGTAGATAACACGTATATCACCGTGGTAGACAGAGTTTTGGAACCAAAGGCCAGATTTTAAATCCGAGGTAGCAACTGCACATTTGGGTCAATTATTGCTCTTGAAATTCATACTGTCACTTATAAACCATTAAAAGGAACTTCCTACATTACCCTACCCAAGTCGCTTGCATCAAGAAACGCAATTATTAAAATGAAAAATGAAGACGAAAAATGCTTTATATCGTGTGTTGCTAGGGTATCAAACCCTGTTGATGAACATCCCGAAAGTAAATCACTAAAAGGTAGGAAAAATCTTTTAATTATGATGGTATTGAGTGTCCGGTTACCCTTAAAGCAATACATAAGTTTGAAAAACATTTGGTTATGAATCTAATATTTACCCTCTAAAGATAAAAATAGCGTATTGACCATCAAAGAACCATAAACCTAATGCTAATTTCAGATGGTGAGAGACAACACTACAGTTTCATGAAAAACTTAAGTCCTCTGTTGTCTTCAAAAACAGGTAGGAATCAACATAAAAAATACCTTTGTTTGGGATGTCTCCAGCAAAACATCAAGAATCTTGTAATACAAATGACGCTGTGAAAATAGAGATTCCCGAGAAGGATTCAATTATATCCTTTAACAACTTTAATAGTTTGATAAGGGTTCCCTTTATTGGCTATGCCGACTTTGAATCGTTAATTAAACCCATAGATACATGTGGATTAAACCCTACAATTAGCTATACAAAGAAATATCAAAAGCATGATCCATCAAGCTTACGATAATATATCAATGATAATCTCTATTCACAACATATACTGCAAAAACAGAAGATGAGGATGTTCAAAAATTTGTTTAACAGTTGGAAGATGATATTCTGTGGGAAGAAAAAGGTAGAGTTTGAAAGTGCTATCAGGTGTTGGATTTGTCGTGGTAACTTCGGTTGGGATAATTGTATAGAAAGTTTAGATACCATTATCATATTACAGGAAAATATCGTGGAGCAACTCACAACTAGTGTAATCTACAATACAAGAACCCAAACTTCATTCCCATAGTGTTTTATAATCAAACTGGATTTTACTGTCATGTTCATTCAGAATCATGGGGCAAGTAAGGGGAACATTTTCTGCGTCCCTAACAATGAGAAAAAATGCTTAGCTTCACAAAAGAGGTCGTAGTTGTGTTCTGTACTAACAAAATTGGTAAGGAGAAACTTGTAAAACAACAGCTTAGATTCATTGACAGCCTTAATTTCATGGCCTCTAGCTTAGATAAGTTGGTGAGTAATTTAGATAAAAGTTGCTTTCACAGTAATTGTAAGTTCTATGATACAAAACAACTTAGCCTTCCTTCTTGGAAAGGGGGTATACCCCTATGATTAAATGAATTCACTCAAAAGACACGATGAGACTCAACTACCACAAAGAAACATTTTTCTTGAAAGTAAGTGGTTATAGGATTAGAACTAAAGACTACGAGCATGCACATAAGATATGGACACTCTCAGGGAATATTATGACTTGTATAAACAGTCTGATGTCTTGTTCGTAGCTGATGCCTTCGAAAACTTTCAAGATACATGTAGTAAGAATTATGGATTAGACTCAGTGTGGTATTAAGCAGCCCCAGGTTTAGCTTGAGATGCTGCTCTAAAAATTAATGGGGTTGAATTAGAGTTGTTATGAGACAAAGATTTGTTACTCCTAGTTGAGCAAAGCATTAGGGGAGAAATGTCACTGATAGGTAATAGATACGGAAAAGCAAACAACCCATACATAGACGCGGAATTCAACAAAAATGATAAAAAAATGCACCACTTACCTACATACTAACAATATCTATGGATGAACTATGAGCAAACATCTTCCCGCACATGGATTTAACAAAATTTAACAAACCTCATAGCATAGAAAAAGACTTCTTGATGCTCATAAACAATTCTGTCTTTGGAAACACCATGGAGAATATCAGAATTAGGGTAGACACCCAGTCAGTAAACAATGAGGCAAAAGCAAAGAAACTAGTTACAAAACCAAACTTCAAGCACTATAACACCTTTGATGAGAATCTAGTAGCTGTGCATATAAAAATGACAAAACTGGTATTCAACAAGCCAGTATACCTAGGCATGCGCATTCTGGATCTCAGCAAAACGTTGATGTACGATTCCCATTACAACTACGTCAAACCAAAGTATGGGTCAAAAATAAAACTATTATTCACCGACACAGACAGTCTAACGTATGAGATTGAGACTGAAAATTTTTACAAAGATAACTCTAATGATGTCGTTACTATATTTAATGTAAGCAACTTCTTCAAGGATCACCCTTCTGATATAGAGGCTGGCTATAACAAGAAAGTGGTGGGTATGTTCAAGGTTGAAGCAGGTGGAGAGATCATCGAGGACTCAAAGCAAAGCTGTATTTATACAAGATGTTAAAGGTAAAGGAGGAAATGAAGTGTCAGGGTGTAAAGAAACCTTTTGTGAGGAGAAGTAATAAATCTGAAGATTACAAGGAATGCTTGTTCTCAGGTGAAGAACAGTTAAGGAAAATGAATATCATCAGAAGTCACAAGCATTAAGTGTACACAAAGGAAATCAACAAGTTTGCATTGAGTGCTAATGACGACAAGAGGATGATCATGGAAGGTGGGGTAGATACATTAGCACATGGTCACTACAAAGTCGCGTTAGCATGCAACACAAATTAAAATAATTGTAATAAATGCAAAAATTGACAGAAACAAAATACCCTTTTTTGCTGTTGGAAAGTTGTTTTACCAAACAGACCGTTGAGTAACTTTGAATTAATCAATGCAGCACTAGAATTGAAAGTACCTAATTTTAGAGGGGTATTCCTATATAACATTCTACCCCAAAAACATAAAAGAACGAGCGTGGTATATTAAACCTTAATGATACGTCAGGAAATGAGACTCATTCGGTTGCTTGGAATAAAAATGGGGATAACAAGTATTACTTTGAACGTTATGGGTTGCAACCACCTGTTGAGTTAGGTAAGTATCTGCAATCATCTGTACTTTATAACACTGAATAAGTCCAACAGGAAAATTAAGTGCTTTGTGGATATCTTTGTCTGTAAGTTTTAAAAGAAATAGTTGGAAAGATTAGCTTTCAAGATATAATAGATAATCCATATTTAAACGTTTGTTGTCAAGACCGTCAAGAGATTCAAAATAAAAAACTGTGTATGTAAGTTCGGAAGGGTGCAGAAAGTAAAAGTTTTAAATGTTGATTGTATCTCAGTAACCCATGTCAATAAGAACGTTTTAGGAAGGGATATAACCAATACAGCCTCTGGGTTTATAAACATGACAGAGAATGATCTTGCAAATTTAAGTGCCTCTATAAATGCTCAGGATGCTGTTACTAAAAGTTATGTTAGCACTGCTGTCCCAAAATTATTACTGAACCAATTTGCACTGACATATGTGAAAGAATATTTATCAAACTATGTAAGCGTCATTACAGAATCGAAAGGAAAGACAGTAGTGAGGTTTTTGTATATAGCAGTAGAAGAATATAAACTCTACACGATCGAAAACTCTCTTGATTTAACGCTAATTAGTTAAAAATAAAACTACAACCATTTATATCTCTTAGAAAATATGCTAACCATTGCTATATTCTGTTTAACAGTGCACAGCTTTTAATAAGTGATATTAACTTGAACCCTTCATCTAGCATAAGTGATATTGTAAATATATTTATAGTGTATAAATTGTTTGACTTAAGTCGATCCAATGCTTTTAAAAAAGGAATATTCGGGCATGATAACGGTGGTTTCGATAAATTTGTTGCATAAACGTCAACTAGGGATTTGCTGATTTATGGCACAACAAACGATTATGTAGTTACTTACTTACTCACTTACTTAGACCCTTTACTCCTCTTGGAGCATTAGCAGCTGACAACAGCACACTAGAGTGCTCGGTCCTGGGCTGCTTGTTTCAGCTGACTCCAGTTCTTTCGCATTTCCTTGCTGTCAGCATCAACATCTCGTCTCCAAGTGTTTCCAGGCCTTCCTCTATTCTGCTTTCCTCGGTAGTTCCACCAGCAGATCGACAAGCAGGCTTCAATCAGAGCAGACCATGCATTGATCAGATTGCTACCTTAAACTCCATCGTAGAGTAGTCGCTAGAATGGAACTTCTCGTTGAATGTCAACTTTGTTGTTTATGGAATAGCTTTTGATAATGTAGACCGTGAAACCCTCTGGAAGCATCTTCGCCATTATGGAATACCAACTAAGCTGCTCAACTTGATCAAGAGTTCCTAAGAAAGAATAACCTGTCAAGTAGTTAATAAGGGGCAGTTAACAGACAGCTTCGAAGTGAAGACTAAAGTTAGACAAAGCTGTCTATCTACTGTCACCTTTTCTTTTCCTATTGGCAATCGACTGGATCGTGAAAACATCAACAACAGCCAAGAGAAACGGAATACAGTAGATATTGTTTGACCCACTTGATGATCTGGATGTTGCAGATGATCTGGCCCTGTTGTCCCACAGCCACCAGCAGATGCAGGACAAGGCTACACACTTAGCAGCCACTTCTTTCCAAGCTGGCTTCAAGATTCTCAAGGGTAAAACCAAGATATTCAAAATTAATTCAATAAGTGAACTGGAAGTAGTTGAGTCCTTTACATATCTGGGCAACATCATTGATAATAAGGGCGGTACAGATGTGGACATTGGAGTAAGAATTGGTAAAGCGAGAGTAGCATTCTTACAGCTGAAGAAGCTCTAAAGTTGTTTCAAAGCCCACAAAGATCTAGCTTTTCAACTACAAAGTCAAGGCAGTCTACTGTATGGAGAAGAAACATGGAGGACAAACACTCTCATCAAGAAAGTGCAGGCCTTCATCAACAGCTGTCTAAGAAAAATCCTACAGATATGATGGCCTGACACCATCAGCAACACACACCTGTGGCAACACACCAATCAGTTATCAGCCGAAGACAAAATCAGACACAGAAAATAGGGATTGAATAAGCACAGTCTGAGGATTGCGTACTAGTGGGTGACAAGTATGACGGACGAGACCCAACAGGTACGTTCCAAACAAAAGCTAATGCAAATAATGTTGCTGAATGGAAATGTTTGTTTGTGCATTGAAAGGTAACTGGAGGAGCTAATGCGAGCTCTGTTTAGTGTAATGGTAAAAACTAGAAATTTTCACGTTGAGGGCTTCTTTTGGAGAAGATAGGATGGTTATAGGAAACTTGAATCCAAGTAAACACGATGCTGCGTTGGATGGCTCTATACAGATGTTCTTGCTCTGCAAAGATTTTGTGAGCGTGTGATTATAGAGAAGATCTTAAAATAAGTGACCTTAATTTGAGGCACGTATTGGTTTGAAAGTCTTGTACCATTGTTGTGGATAGCAGATGGGTTCTGATTACTATTGTGGGTGATAGAGCATGTTTTGACCTTGTTTAGGTTGGGTTCTGGAAAATGTCCCAGAATGAGCATTATTATACTACTGAAGTGGCCATTTTTCTGTCAGCTCAGGATCTTGCTTTTCAAGGGCATGAAGAGTCATTTGAATCATCTACTCCGGGGAACTTCCTTGAACTTATGATTTTTTTAGGGGACTACACCCACGAACTTCGCATATTTCTTGATTACGAAAGAATATCATATACATTGCGTGAACCTCAAAACCAACTGATTGAATGTAGTTTCAAAAAGTTGGAAGTAAAGCTCAGAACCTTATTAGAAAGTCCAACATTTTCTCTATTTTGATGGATAGCATGAATGATGTAAGCAATGTGGACCAATAAGAGATATCAATAAGAATTTTAAAGAGCTGCACAAAACCAAAATCAATTGAAGCGTTCAAATTGGGCAAAGCATTATATCAAGATGACATCTGACTTAGGGTTTAAAAATAGGACACTACAACTAATATTTAAAAAGCAGGTACATAGTTACAACATGTTAATACCGAGCAGATAAAAGGCGTGACATTGTAATATCCTGGTCATTCACTAAGCATACTTGCCTAATTTCCATTGGAGAAGTACATCATTCTTGGTAATGCGAAGTCGAACTGTAGATAAAATTGGTCTCTCGGTCAAATATTTACCAAATATTTACCAAATACCTGAACAGAGGAGAATCAATTTGACAAGGCATCAAACCAGCTAAATTGTGGGTTACAAAATCAGCAGCTTGTTCTACTTAAAAGCCAACACGTAAAGAAAAATGAATTGCTAATTATATATTTATTTATTTATTTATTTCAATAATATTTATGCAGGACAAGAACCAAGTTAAAGAAAAACTGATGTCTTGTTGGTCCAGTGAACAATGATAACATAAAAAAACTAAAATTTCTTAGAAAAAGAGAGGTTAAAAAATCAATACTTATCTAAAACCAAACTACATATCCATTTCACTCTTATATTCATCAAAATTATTCATAGATGAAATGTGCAGATGAAGGTCTTTGACAATTTTTTGCACAATAAAATGAAAAGCATTCTTTGTAGCTTTTAACTCAAGTTTTGAAATCTTAAAAAGTAAGTATTAGTACCAAGAGTATTTGGTTTAGACATATCCCATTTGGGGTAGAGTCGCATAAAACTCAGTACTTTGACCTTGCTTGGAATTTAATTTAAAAAATTGTAGCTTCTCCAGGCTATGTCAGGCAAAGAACGCAATTCTTTATTTCTAATTGTTTGATGCCATTTTTAGATGCCGTTTAATTTTATTATTTTCCCTAACCAAAGGTTCTCAGCAATGCTGGCGAAAGACTTCTACACACAGATATTTCAAATGATGTTAAAATAGAAGGTTATAGTCCTGGCCTTTTCAGCCTCATTAAACAAACCCACTTTCTAAAATAAATCGAGAAACATTTTTCCATTACATAATTTGTCTATCCAACTCCCATGGCTGGGAAATATGCTTTTCACACAGATAGTGACCTCCAGCGGCCTCAAATGACCTCGGAGGTCAGATGTGATGTGATCTAAACCCCATTTGTGGGGTCGAGAAACATTTTGGATTTCATAAAGAGGTCTCTATCTTCCTTCACTGAGCCAGAAAAGAGAATTCATGCTCACTTTGGTTGCTCTTTCTTTTATCACCCTCCAGTTTGTCACTTAACTCAAACTGTCTAGCAGCTTATCCATGAATAGTGGCAAAGTTAAGTATCCTGGCATATAAACATTAAATTCTGTTCTTAATTCTTAAGGTTTCAAGGGTTGAAATCATTCATTTCCACACACTCATTCCTTTGCGTGCACCGTCAGTGCACGCTCTCTCTCTCTCTCATTCGTGTGGAAAAGAATGATTTATCCCTTAAAACTTTAACACTCAAAAACTGAATTTAATGTTCACATGCCATGGCACTTAGCTTTCCTTCTACTACCTAAACTTTTTTGTTTTCATCCAAAGCTCATTCATTCACCCCTCGGTATCTATTCTTTCTCCAACCAAAATACCACATTTTAGGCTCTAAGTTATCAATACTATTATTTAACCATTCACCATCTTTATGTACAAAATCAACACCATCCATCAAGACACAATCATTATAACACTCCCATACAAATCTGTTAATGCAAACAAACATAGCCTTCTTACCATTTAAACACGGTTGAATAGTTAAATTGTCCATCTTTCTTTTACCGCGAACTCTTTTAATTTAACATTTAACCATTTGTTCATTTTTTTATTGAAAATTCTTCCATCTTCACTTGCATAATAATTTGTAAATATCGGGTGTTGTTTCATTAAGATAATTACTATATCTATCTCTCTAAAGAAAATAATGATATATAACTCCAGAATAACTCCATTTTTCTCCTTCTATCACCCCTGCCCATAAAATACACTACTTACTTACTTAAATCCATAGCTCACGGATGAACATAGGCCATCGACTAAAGTTCGCACTCTGTTTTGGGCTTCCCTTGCTACTTCAGTCCAGTTTGTTCCCTGTCGTCTCAGTTCTGCCTCGGTATCTCGCCTCCAGCTATTATGCGTTCGCCCTCTCTTCCTTTTACCCTGTGGGTTCCAGGTTAAGATCTGTCGTGTGATGCTGGATGATGGTTTTCTCAAGGTGTGCCCTATCCAGCCCTACTTTCTTTTAAGGATTTGCCTGACTACTGTTTCTTGTCCTGGTCTTTCCAATAAGTCTTCATTCCTGATTTTATCCGTCCAGCGTATTTTGTATATTCTTCTCAGAAATGTGTTAAGAAATGTCTGTATCTTCTGCAGAATTGCCTTTGTTGTGCACCATGTCTCGCAGCCATATAGTAAAACCGACTTCACGTTCGAAATGAAGATGCGGATCTTGGTTTTCGTGCTAATTTCTTTTGAAGACCATATGTTTTTCAGCATGATGAAGGCCTTCCTTGCCTTGCCGACTCTCGCAATGGCATCCTGGTCTGTGCCACCATGTTGGACCACTATGCTTCCTAAGTATACAAAGGACTCCACCTCCCGTATGGGCTCTCCTGCCATTGTGCCTGGGGTGTTGTTGTCGGTGTTGATTTTTATTAATTCAGTTTTCTTCTTGTTGATGTTGAGCCCTATCTTAGCTAATGTGGTCTCAAGGAGGGGGTCTTGTCCTGCATTTGTTTTTGGTAGTGTGACAGGAGCGCCAAATCGTCAGCAAAGTCAAGGTCTTCTAACTGGGCCTAGGATGTCCACAGTATCCCGTTTTTCTTTCCTGTTGTTGTGGTCTTCATTATCCAGTCGATGACTAGCAGGAAGAGGAATGGCGACAGCATGCAACCTTGCCTGACTCCAGTCTTCACCTCGAAGCTGGCTGATAGCTGTCCTGCATGTACGATCCTTCAACTCATATCTTCGTAGATGTATTGGATCAGTGAGATGAGTTTCTCTGGAAGTCTGAAGTGTCTTAGCAACTTCTAGAGTGTTTCTCTGTCCACACTGTTGAACGCCTTCTTGTAGTCTATGACGTTTATGTACAGAGGTGAATTCCATTCTAGTGACTGTTCTACTATGATACGTAGACTAGCGATCTGTTCCACACAAGATCTATTCTCGCGATAGCCTGCTTGTTGATCTATCGCGGAGCTTAGCATCTATCGCCTTTTTCATTCTCACTAATAAGACTCTGTTGAGAACCTTCCCTGGCACTGACAGGAGCATGATAGCCCGATAATTGTTACAGTCCCTGAGGTTACACTTCTTTGGCAGCTTGATGACGTTTCCTTTCTTCCACTCGGCTGGTACTTCCACCTTATTCCAGATCTTGCTGAAGAGGCTGTGTAATATTTGCACAGCAGTCTCAATGTCAGCTTTGATAGCCTGCTAGAATTGCATCTGGCCCCGCTGCTCTACCATTACTCAATTTATTGATGGCATGTCTGATCTCCCCTTTGGAGGACTTTTCACAGTTGATGGAAAGTTCTTTATCTGCTGGTGGAATGTCTGGTGGTTCGTCTGGGGAAGGGCGGTTCAGCAGTTCCCTGACGTGCTCTACCCATCGTTGCAGTTGTTCCTCTGTGGTTGTCAGTGGGTTTCCGTTTTTATCATTAGCAGGCTTGTCTGTCTGTTGGTACTTGCTGGCTAGCCTCTTGGAGAATACGTTTAACTCTTTAATGTTTTTCTGTCCTACCGCTTCTTCTGTTTGTCAAGCTAGATCCTCAACATAGTCTCACTTATCCTTCTTTAAGCTTCTCTTCACCTCCTTGTTTGTCTCTGTCTATTCCTCCTGTGCTTTTGCCTTTGTTGCTCTCCTTCGACTTATATTCACTGCAGCCTTTTTTCTTTCCTCACTTCCTCCTAGTTTTTGGATTGTTTCTGCGGAGATCCACTCTTTGTATTGTGTTTTCTTCTTTCCGAGAACGGCCTCACATGTATCTATCCATAGTTTCTTACTGTACTGCCACTGTGTCTCTATGCTTGTATCTTTGTCCTCTATCAGATCTTGTAATGCCTGAAACCTGTTGGTTAGGCTGACTTTGAAGGCTTCACGAGTGTCCTGACTTCTGAGCAATCCCACATTATATTTTATTTGTCTGTTACTTTTCATTTTGTGTTTCTTCAGACGTAGTCTCAATGTTGTTACCAGGAGATGATGGTCTGAGGACACGTCGGCGCCTCTCAACACCCGTACATCTTGCATTATTCTTCTGAATTTCTGGTTTATGCAGATATGGTCTATCTTATTTTCAGTCTCATGATCCGGTGAGACCCAAGTGGCTTTGTGGATGTGTTTGTGTGGAAATATACTTCCTCCTATTACCAGGTGATTCAACGCACAGTGGTCCGCAAATCTCTCTCCATTTTCATTCATTTGTCCTAATCCCTGTGTCCCCATAGTACTCGCATATCCGATGTTGTCAGATCCTATCTTGGCATTAAGATCCTCCATCAGGACTGTTATGTCCTTGCCTCTTTTCTTGTCTATCACTGCCTGTAACTGATGGTAAAACTCATCTTTCTTCTTTTCTCCCGCATCCTTTGTTGGAGCATAACATTGTATTATGTTCAGTCTGATATTTTTTTTCTTGGTGGTAAACTGGGCTTTAATGATAATCGTCTTATTCTTATCATAAGTTTAATCCAACAGTCTTATCACCAGAAAGCTCTTTAATTTTCTTAACTTGACTATCAGTTAAATTCAAGTTAATATTACCATTATCAGTAACGTTTTAATTCCATCTTGAATAACAGCACATTCACTTTTCTTCATAGCTGTTTTAACTTTAGATAATTCATTATCAGTCAACACGAATGAAATAGTTTTATATTCAGTCATTATTATAAATTATCTAGATTATACTGGTTGCAGCTGGAAATATCGGCATACAAAAGCTAACAGAACTGGTTAATGACATCTATGACAGTGTAGTGATGCCAGATGATCTCACAAAATCAGTTTTTATCACCCTTCCAAAGAAACCAGGCGCGACAGAATGCAAACTTCACAAGACCATAAGTCTAATGAGTCATGTGACCAAGTTGATCCTCAGAATACTAATGATGAGAGCCCGGTCCAAGATTACACCAGAAATCAGTGAAGAGCAGTGTGGTTTCATGAAGGATACAGGAACTAGAAACTCAATTTTCATGATCAGAAGATTAAGTGAACGAGCTATCGAGGCTAAACAAGACATCTTCCTATGCTTTCTAGATTATACAAAGGCGTTTGATAGAGTCAAACACGACGTCTTGATGGACATTCTGCAAAGTTTGGATATAGACGGAAAGGACATTAGAATTCTCCGAAATCTGTATTGGGAGCAGAGGGATTGTGTCCGCAGTAACGGAGACTTCAGTAATTATGCATCAATTAAAAGAGGAGTGAGACAAGGATGCGTCTTTTCGCCAGATTTATTCAATTTGTACAGTGAAGTTATTTTAAGAGAATTGAAGGAGCATAAAGGTTTTATTGTCGGAGGTCAAAACTTTACTAATATAAGATACGCGGACGATACGACACTAATTGCAGGATCAGAACAAGAATTACAGACACTGCTCAACAGAGTAATAGAAGAAAGTAGCCGGAGAGGTCTTGCTTTGAATCACAAGAAAACCAAATGCATGGTAATATCAAAATATACAATCGGAAAAGTCTGTAAGCTTACGATAGCCAATGAAGAAGTAGAAAAGGTGACTAAATTCAACTACCTAGGAAGTTTAGTAACCTCGGACGGCAGATGTGATAATGACATAAAGCGCAGGATAGGCATGGCAAAGGATAAATTTGGAAGACTTGGATGCCTTTTAAGGAATCGGAGCTTATCAATCGCTTTGAGGAAAAGAATTTTAAACAGTTATGTAATACCGGTGTTGATGTACGGCAGCGAAAGTTAGATCATAAATGAAAACATGAAAAGAAGAATCGAAGCTGCAGAGATGTGGTTCTTTCGTCGTATGTTGAAGATCTTCTGGACAGAAAGAAAGAGCAATGAAGAGGTCTTGACACTGGCACAGTCGAAAAGAAATCTACTCAGTCGCATCAGGGGTGGTCAAGCACGTTTTCTAGGCCACCTCATTCGTAAAGATGGATTAGAGACTACAACTCTATTAGGCAAGATAGATGGTAAACGATCGAGAGAAAGACAAAGGATTACATATTTGGATAGCATTTGCAACTGGATTAATGAAGGAAAAAATACAAACATGAATGCCGTCTCACTTATCCATCTTGCAAGAAGGAGAATGCAGTGGAGAGCTATGATCGCCAACGTCCTTAGAGAATATGGCACCTAGAGAGAGAGAGAGGGAGAGAGAGAGAGAGAGAGAGAAAGAGAGAGAAAGAGAGTACGTGTATTTTGAGGGGAAGCGAAGTCGTGAAACAAACGTGAAATCTTATTCTTAGCTAGTATAACTATCAATCTTCCATTAACATCAGGTGTGCCTCGAAGCCTTATAGTCTGAACTGTATTTGGATCACTTTCAAAGATTTCTTGTCTATTCAGATCAATAACATAAAGTCTATATCTATCAAGCCAATGCGTATATGAAAGCAAAGATCCAGTATTTATATCTTTACCTTGAGAATTAAAGTTCTCAGCAACAATCCTACAAGCTTCTTGGTCAGTTGCAACATTCATTTTAAATAAGTCTTTAAAATCAATTTCAACATTAAAGTTTCTAATCGCTGTTTGACTACCTGTTTGTACCCATTCTTGATCATCAATATTTCCATATACCATAAACAAAACTTTTCTAACTCCAACAAGATTAGTACCAAGTAAAACTTCAAATTTTGTGTGTTTGCAGTAACTTGTGTATTTTTCAATATATAACCCATTTGATCCCATTCAATCGTTTTAGTAAAATTTCCTGATTGAATTGCTTTCATTAATTTGACATTTTCACTAGTAAGTAAAACAACTTCTGGAGCTATTAATTGTGCGCTTGTCATAGTCATTCCATATGGTTGTCCAGCATTTCTGAAAATAGCTCTATTATTTTGATTTAATTGAACTTCAAGTTCTACAATTTGATTAATTATTGGAAAAGTTAGTCTTCGACAAAATTGTGAAATATACGCTAATGGAATAACGTATCTAATTACGAATCTAGCTGGTAGGATAGCTCCTGCAGCAACAAATGTTCTGTTTCCAATAGTTTCTCTTCAATTCGCAGCATCATCATTATCAGCGCCATTTAATGCAAGATCTTTAACAAAACACCATTGTACAGCATTCGATCCAGCATAATCAGGCAAATATTCCAATTAATCTAGCCAAGTTGTACTGATATCAGGTCTTCTATTATGTTCTACTTCATTATTATTAAATGACAGCTTAACATCTGTAAACATTAAATTAGATCCATTTTGAATAGAAGTAACATTTCCATTTGCTAAAGCATTTGCAGTTGTACTTGAAATGTAACCATCAAATAAAATAAATGCTTCTGAATATCCAATTAGTTTATTAACCAGATTATGACATGTAAATTTTACTCTATTAGATCCTGGTTGTAAAACTGAATCTTAAACTCTTACTCAGCTTCTTCTTCATAACTATCCATTTTTCTATTATATATTATTTAGATCACATATGTCTAATACCTTTTACTTTCTGTCTGAATATTCCATTTCCATAGATTTGACTAAGTAAGTCTCTTGTACTTTTAGATTTAGATTCAGTCTTATTTACTTTATTATCAACCTTATTAATTGTATCATCAACCTTCATAGATTTAACAGCTTCTTTCTTAGAAAATACTTTGTCAACTAGTTTATCACCAGCTTTCTTACCTAGATATGTTGCAACGTCTTTTCCAACGTTAAACTGCAACATCTTTAGCTTCCCTAGAAGTAACTAGATATTTAACGAAATTAACTGCATCACGAAAAATTCCATTACCTACGTATTCGAAATTATCATCTCTTGTAATATACCCATGACTTTGAACTTATATTGTTTGTCCCATTATTATTATTATAAATCTAGATTATTTCTTGTCAATAATCTCTATTTCAACTAAAATACGATCTTCAACATCCAAAGAATTTTCATCCTGATCTGCAAAATATATTTCTATGTTCAAGCCCGTAGCCAGCCCTACTTGCTAAGGCGGGGGCGTGATTAGGGGCTGAGGAGGCCCCACCATGTTTGGGGCTGACGGACCGAAAATTTTAAAATTTTAAGTCTCTAGATTGGCTTAAACAGCCTTCTTTTGATACATTTATTTCTCAATCAACAAGGGGTAAAACACCAAATAACGAGAAAATACAAAGGCATATTCCGCAAATATGTACTGAATTCGCACAATACAAATGTTAACATTCAATAAAGTTTTTGATATTTTGGTAAAATATTTTGGATCAGCTCAAATTGGAAAAAAGGAAAATATCTAACTTACTATTAACTAACATTGACAATATTTATATCGGATTCATATTCATTGAGAGCTATTAAAATCGACAGAAAAGTAGAACTACAGAAGAAGAAGAAAATTATTTTAGAAGTTAGACGATGGTTTTACAATACCTTGAAACTAAAATCTAAAAAAATAATCTGTGTGGGCTACGTTTCCATTCTACAAGAAAGTCTTCAAATATAAGGCGATTTAACTTTTCATGTTCGAATGCAAGGAACGCAAGTTCACACTCTCTTTTAGACAGCATGGATCTCCGCTGGGGTGAATCAACACGGGTCAAAGAAGAAAAAACGCATTCAACATGTGTTGATGCCATAACTGCAGGCTTTAGCCTGCAGTTATTGCTACTTCTAAAAGCTTGATCAAAACAGTTGCACTCTTTATTTGATGGCATTGGATTGTATTGGAAACATCTAAAATATTGATGGTACCATCTTTTTGTCTCGGCCACTGATGGCCGCAGAAAACACGGCTGAGAATGCGGCATTCACAATGAAGGTCTTCGACCGATAGCTTCTGTTCACCGAAAAAATCACGAATATATGGAATCGTGTTTGAGTAGTTAAATAATGAATGAGTACCGATGATTTTAAGACGTGCTGTGAATCTGGAGACAATGATTCCATTGATATCCATAGCTGAATATTTTCAGTCGAAAAACGTCTTGCAAACTCTGCTTCAATCCTATCAAGACATTCAATGAAGATTGACGATTTACATCGCTTGCTTTTCTCTGATGAAATACTGTCAGAAACAACAAAATCAGCCATTGCTTTTGGAAGATGCTTTGATGCTCTGTGTGGGTAATTTTCTCCAAGTAAAGTGG
>RDPX01000006.1:2562340-2577265 GCA_003991215.1 Morbakka virulenta | reverse complement strand
CACGGCTGAGAATGCGGCATTCACAATGAAGGTCTTCGACTGATAACTTCTGTTCACCGAAAAAATCACGAATATATGGAATCGTGTTTGAGTAGTTAAATAATGAACTGAGTACCGATGATTTCAAAAAGTGCTGTGAATCTGGAGACAATGAGTCCATTGATATCCATAGCTGAATGTTTTCAGTTGAAAAACGTCTTTCTAACTCTGCTTCAATCCTATCAAGACACTCAATGAAGATTGACGATTTACATCGCTTGCTTTTCTCTGATGAAATACTGTCAGAAACAACAAAATCAGCCATTGCTTTTGGAAGATGCTTTGATGCTCTGTGTGGGTAATTTTCTCCAAGTAAAGTGGACATACCCTTCTCATTAAAATACTTGTCGGTAACAGTTTTTGCTTTGCATCCATCCATCTCACAACGAAGGCAGTTCCAATCTTCTCGAGTGCTCTTTACAACGGAAATTGCTGAGGTGATATTTTCGGATGATGATTGCAAATGCTTAACCATGAAGTTGATTGGTGTTAGAATTTCCATGAGCACAGCATTTACAAAAACAAGCTGCTCGTTTTTAACTTGATGTAATAAACCAAATGCCATGCCACGATCCTCACTTTTTAATTTGGTACTTTTAGCGGCAATATTCAAGCATTTCACAATATCAAAAAAGGTTTTATTGATATGCTGGGTGCTTTCGTAATGGCCAGACCATCTTGTCACAATCAGCCTTTTCAACGAAGTTCCTTCGTAAATTTCGGCAACAGCGGCTTTTTTAAAAAAATTATACAAGGTCTGTGTGACTTCGAAATAATCCTTCACCTCTGACAAATTTTCCATGAAATTTGTGACTATCAGATTGATTCTATGCAAATAGCAGTGAATATGCAATACGTAACGGTCACAATAGTCAGTAATACGGTTTTGCAGTCCTTTCACATCACCTGACATTACAGACGCCTTATCATAGGATTGTGAGACTAAACCATCCACGGATACTTCATGTTCCACAAGGCTATCTTTCAAAAAAGTGAAAATACCTTCCGCCGAACGGTCTTCAACATTCGAAATATCTACGCAATGTTCTTGGATGTTCTTGCCAGTCATATATAGGTATAAAGCTTGAAAAAAAAAGAGAGCCCTAAAATCTCGAAATCCATAGTTTCCTGGGGGTGGTAATCACCGCCTTTATACCTATCCCCCACCTAACTCCATATAATCCAACTCCCAGCATAGACTTCAACCCAAACAACCACTTATTTGTTGCAAGAAGGGCAAATCTGAAAAGAACGTTGGAATGCCTGAAGTGTAAGTCACTACAAGGTTTTGGGATAATTTATGTTTGGACTGTACATGGATGGAATAGTTTTCAACAAGGAAATAAGAACACAACTCCACAATCTCATGCCCGGAAACTTTTTAGCATTGTTCGAATGTCAACCACTATCTAAAAAATTAACTTCCAGCGTTAATATCAACCCCCATCTAAGTAGGTTGATATTGCCAACCCACTTTCAAGGGGGTTAGACAATGTCTCAACCCCCAGCAGTAAGGGGGTGGAAACTATGTAACCTCTACCTCAACAACCTTTATCAACTCAAAAGACTAAATAATATATTTATTGTCAAATGTCGATCACCTTTTTAAAAAATATTGAACATATGTATTTGAAATGTCACAGAGTACTGTTTCAATATAACCATTAGTGAGATTAAACAAACCTATATCTTTAATGCTAAAGTAAGAAAATGTGCGCACCAACCCTTGTGTTAAAAACAGCGAACAGCCACTCCTTTTGATCAGATGTAACTTGCGTAGTTTGAGTCCTTACATCTACATCTTTTTTCCCTCTGAGTGCGCTCCGCCCATATCTTCATTTTCTTCTTGATGACTTTGAGAACTATTGTGACAAAGAAGTCCTTTTCCCTTTGCTAGCGCATTTTTCCAATTATTAAATCCATCTTTCCAAAATGTTTTTCCTTTCTGTGTCGGTAGAAATACTCGACAGGCAAAACAAAAACACGAGTCTAGATTTTCACAATATTCGAGCCCTGAAAATTTCTTGTACCAATTAGAGTCAAATGATTTCAATCTATCCCCTTGCTTTTTTGAAGGGTAAGCTTGGAAGTATGGCTGGTTAGGTGTTTGTTTGTTTTCAAAAAACAGCGTGCTATCATTATGCATAACTTGATCATCTACTTTTTCTCCGACATCAACTGACATCAAGGATGGTATTGACCTTGAAGAATTCGCCAAATTGAAGCTTGGAACATGTTCACCATCATGCAACTTTTTCTTTTTTGAAAAATACTTCAGCGGCATTTATGCTTATTGTTCTAACTAAAGATATGATTTAGTTTCAATGAGAAATCAACCATATAAAGCTGGGTTTCAATTCAAACCGATGACATAACATTGCAACAGAAATTTTAAAAAATAGATTTTCCCGCCAAAATTGATTTTAAAAATAGAACTTCATTTGTCTAGACTTTGAAAAAACTCTGAACTGACTGAATTATGAAATTGTATTTTTAAAATTTTACAACTTCATTTGTCTAGACTGTGAAAAACCGTGAACTGACTAAATTATGAAATTTTATTTTTAAAATTTTAAGGGGGCCAAGATGCACTTCCCATAAGATCAGGGGGCGGGGCCCCTGGAACCCCCTGGCTACTGGCCTGTCTGTGTTGTTAAAGCTAGCATTTCTATAAAATCCGTTTTGAGGATAATTAAGACTAATTGATAATCAATTTCCAAACGAATCATTGGGTGTAAATGCATATAAGATATTTGAACTATGAGTTATTCTGTTATCAACTAGGTTACAATGTATTAAAGCCGTATCAACAACTTCTAATTTGGATACTAATTTGCCATTAACTTCAGTGTTTGTTAATCCATTTTGAGTCACATCAAAACCACGTGTCACATCAAAATGTATTCATAAATCCATCTGTCATATCAAATTTATAATCACTGTCAACACTTATACTAACTCTGTTATAAACAGGATTAGCATAGACATTAATTCCAAAATTTCCATCAGATTTCACGTGACCATTCAAGGTCATAATCTGATGGAAATAATTATTAATATCTCTAACACTATATGAGCCATCTGGTATAATTATACTAGAGAAAACACTAGTTGGTAAATAAGGATACTAAAATCTAGTATTACCAGAACTTTCTTTGAAGTTTTTCTAGTTGTAATAAGCAGAATAAGAACTTAACGAAATTAAATTATTTTTTAATGTAATATCATTTGTTAAATTTAATCTTAAAATGTTATTTTGATCAGTTTTACTATTAGAAGTACTTAGGACGATCAAATTCATATTGTTGTAAGGTTAGATTCATTAAAATTTTATATTTGTTTTCATTAATTTTATTATTTTTATATAAGTAATATAAAATATCACTAAGTTCATTCTTAAGAATTTTAGAGCTATTTCCAGCTTCAATAGAACCAATTATTAACTTTAATCTTTCAAATAAGTCACATAAATTAGTCATAATTCCTGACCCAGACTGTGTATTTTTTAAAGCTCTAATAACATCGTTAAGTCTATTTCTATATTTACGTATTTCTCCTTGCGTCGGCCCAGGATAAGATAGTTGACCTAAATTATTTACTTCTAATAATATCATATAAAACTTTCTTCTTTCTTTTAATTGATTCTATAGTTTCATTTCTAATTAATTCACTTGGTTTTCCAAAATCTTTCATTAATTCACTATTTAAACCCTTATCAATATCAATAACTATTGGCTCGATAGTTTCTTTACTTGGTAAAGCTATAGCACCTTGTTCTGATGGTCTAATCCTTAGTAAATCTCTAATATCCACAAGTAATTCTAAATTTCTAGTTGAATCTGGTCTAGCAACAATAGCTTGTAATTGATTAACTATTCTTTCATTTTGTTTATTACTTGCATCACTGTCTCTGCGTTCTTTGATGACTTGCTTTTCTTGCTGTTTCACTAATAAAGCTTGTTGAATTGGATTTTTATCAACTAATTCGATGTCAGTTTTAGTAATGTTACCTTTACTGATAGCACTAACTATGGCATTCCGTTTATTTAGATTCTTTCTAACTAACTGTGACTTAGCTTTTAGATTACAATCAATGTTTCGAGGCATATTATTATTTAAACATTAGATTTGTTATATTATATACTGTATATATGTATTTAGTTAAACAATATAAAACTCTTCGAAAACAACAAAAGATGGATAAAGTTACTACGAATGAAACTGAAATATATTTACCTATTCAATATAAAGTCACTATACTTTTAGACAAAGGTATAAACAGAAATATTATTTTGGTAAAATATTTAATAGAATTATTTCACAAGAAAAGAATAAGCCAGACTTAAAAGAAATAGAATCTATTAAACTAAAATTAAATAATAATCATTCTTTAGACAACATTTATAAGAATACTAATTATAATTAAAGAAAGCAGTTAATTTATATTTATCATATTTTAAATAATTTATAATTGCCTGTTATTACTTCAGAATTAATGAAGCAAAAACAACATATATTGACTTGTTTAAATATGTTTTATAGTATTGTTGTTGACTGTAGAGCTATTAAATATTAACAAATGAATATGAAATGTCATCAGCAACAGTACTCTACCACATTAAAACGTAGGAGCTATCATATAATCAGATGTACTAATAAGAAAAACTCTAACTTTACAGTTTTTCTTACTCGTACATCTGATTATATGAGAGCTATTAAATATAGACCTGTTATAGATGTCATTTGTGAAAGATATAATGAAATTAGAAAATTGTTATATTTCAAAAATGATGGTATTCATCGAAAGAGGGTTAAAGAAATATTAAATTTTAACTAAAATCTAAGCTATAATAATAATAATGTCTTCAAATATTAATTGTTATGATCGATTACCTAAACGATATAAGACAGATAATTACTATAATCCAAATAGATTAATGCCACAGCATCCATTTCGCTTATGCATTGTGGGTGCATCGAACAGTGGAAAGACAAATACTTTAATGAACACAATAGAGTTGTCTCAAAACTATCACAGAATTTATCTATGCGCCAAAAAGATTGATGAAAGTTTATATCAATATTTAATTGACTCTTGGGAGAAAAGAAGTAAGAAGCTAGGTGAGAATTTAATTAAATATTCAAATAATATTGATGAAATGATTTCTGTTGACGATGTTGATGAATCCATACAAAATTTAATTATTATTGGTGATTTCATTTGTAAGAAAAATTTAGATAACATTTCTGAATTATTTATTCGTGGACGCAAAAGTAATTGTAGTATTGTCTTTATAAGTCAAAGTTATTTTAAAATTCCAACACAAGTCAGAATCAACAGTGACTATTTTATATTCACCAGGAATCTAAAAGGTAATAAATTGATTAACGTAGCCAAGGATAACAGTGGTATTTTAACTATTGAGGAATTTAAAAAGATTTATAGAAATGCTACGAATGAAGGCTATAACTTTCTTTTAATAGATTTGGAAACAAAGGATGATAAATATAGATTCAGGAAAAACTTTGATTTTAGTTTAATTAGTAATAGTAAATTTGATTAAGCTATATGTTTTACAATAATGAGTAATAAACAGAATCTAGCTGTTCTTACAAGTCAAGAATATTTACTTCAAAATTTATTTGGTAAGTCTAAAAAGCAAACTTCTAAAGGATTTGATTTACAGAAAGGTTTAAGAAAAATTGAAAGATTTTCACTGAAAGATATTTTGACATTACCAAATCATAGATATACTGGAATACAGAGTGCACCTCTTGAAGAAGCGCTCGACGAAAATGATGAACCTTTACCAGGTCATTTACCTTATACTCAGGTAGCTTTAAAGCACGACATATGCTTTAGAAACGCTGACAAATTACCTAAAGATAAGTCACTCCCAGCAAAGCATGTTTGCTATGATATCATGTTAAAAAGTTTAAAGAAAATGAAACCTAAAAACTTTAGAGAGAGAGTTGATAGAAAGATTGTACAAGGTGTTACTGGTGCGAAAAAGTTCTTTGGAATCGGAATTTCAAAATAACAAACTAAACTTATAGATAAATTCATTCTCCTGTACTTCGTGATTTAGCTGATTTTCTATATTCTTCCTTTGCAGCAATACAACGTATTAGCTTTGGTTCAATGTTTAATGCTTTACCAACTTGTACAGATGAGATATAATTAGTTTCTTCTTTAGTTTCAAAATGTATAGCTTTAACAGCTCTTCCCCTATGAATTGTTTGGTTTGGGTTATCAATGTAAGTTTTTCTTGTATTTTCTGAAGGTGAAAGTAAATTTTCTAAATGATTATCAAATTTATCATTATTAATATGATCTACTTGCATTTTATCAGGAATATTTCCATAAAAACAT
The DNA here is from genome assembly GCA_003991215.1 of Morbakka virulenta. NCBI lineage: Eukaryota > Metazoa > Cnidaria > Cubozoa > Carybdeida > Carukiidae > Morbakka > Morbakka virulenta. The sequence continues at coordinate 2,570,853 of RDPX01000006.1, read as the reverse complement.
TCATATACAAACCTATGAAGTGAACAAATTTTATTTTTACCATCAAAATTGAAGCCTATTGATAAGTAATTCCGAACTATTCTTTGATTTAAAGGCTTTTTCACATTTATTATTATTTATTATTATTATTATTACTTATTATTATTCCATTAGCATTTGCTAAATAATTTATATATATTGGGTGAAATTTGAATTCGCTTTGGTTAATGGTCTCTGTCTCCATCATATACTTATAGAAACTTTATGTCTAAAAGAACTTTTAATCTATTTAAATAATAAAACGACTGAATTAACCGATAAACAGTGTAAAATATTAGATAAGCTTTATTGTAATATTAAAACTGGATATTCTAGCTTAGATCAGTTGAAACGTAGATCAGAACGTCCTCGAAAAACTGTTAAAAACTATTTATTAGAACAACCTGTTTATACCTTACATAAACCTGCTATTCAGAAGTTTCCAACAAGAAAAGTTCATTCACTTGATCGTCAATGGCAAGCAGCTTCAGCTGATATGCAATCACTATCATCACATAAGGATAATTATGTGATTACATCTTAACAACAATTAATGTATTATCAAAATTTGCATTTGCTATTCCAGAAAACTATATAACTGAAGCATTCAAAACAAAATTTAAAACTCGTAAACCAAAGTTAATTTAAACCGGCCATGGTTTAGATTTCATTAATAAGAAAACACAAGCATTATTTGAGCAATATGAAATTGAATGGTTTGAAACTTTCAATGAAACTAAGGCTCAGATCGTAGAACGATTCAATAGAACATTAAAAGATAGAATGTAAAAATATTTTACAGCTAACAAAACAATACGTTGGATTGATATTTTACCTGACCTAATTCATAATTATAATACTAGCTACCATAGTTCTATTAAAATGTCACCAACAAAAGTACTTGAAAATCCGCCGGAAAGCTTGGGATAATCTCTATAATAAAGAAACTGTTAAAAGTGAACCAAAGTTTTCACCAGGAAATTTTGTAAGAATAAGAAAATTTAGAGGTAAGTTTAAAAGGGATTATACAGCGAATTAAAACGGTCTGTGTTGTAACAGATGTATTAAAAACATCTCCAGCTACGTATCAAATAGCTGACATTAAAAATTCTGAGAAAATAATTGGAACTTCCTATGAAGATGAATTATCTCTCTTCAAAACGAGGAAAGTCGAACAATTAATATTAAAATAAATCTAAGTAATTATAAATAATGACATCTAAAATTAAAGTTTTTGTAAGTGAACTTTGGGATGAAGAAAGTAGCAATTCAGAAATTTCAATTTCACAAGTATCAAATTTAATTAGAACTGAAACTGCAGGACTATTAAAACTAGATGGAACTAGAAAAATGACTGGATCATAAGACATTAATCAGAATGACTTAAATAACGTTAATACAATAAATCCTTTAAATAATCAAGTAATTATAGATGGCAACATTGACCTGAAAACATACGATTTAAACAACGTTAAAAATATTAACGGTTTAACGAACTTCATATTCATCTCTCAGATCAAGGTTGCCATACAATTTCAAAGGACTTCTAATAGCCATTTCTTAACCAGAAATCGCACATTGACCTTGAATATTCTGTATGTTATAATTTTTAGCATTTATATTACTATATAGTTCTATACTTTGCCCACTAGCAGCATTAATACTCGTCAATCCAAAGGTGCCTGAAAGTAACAATAGTTTAGCATCTGTCAGATCAATAAATAGAGTTTATTATAACCAAGAACCATTTTATAAGAAAGAAACAATAGCTGTTTCCTTTCTGGTGCTGGAAATACTGTGATAGCATCATATTTTCAACCTTCTTCGACGTTACCAGCTTATGCATTTGATAGTAATCCTAGTACTGAATGGATTGTTGCTAATACTCAGAAAAACTCATCTGCATGGATTAAATTCAATTTTCTAGTCCTAAAAGATTATATCAAATTAGACTTTATCCAAGGTCTGATGGTGCTAAATCATTTCAATATATTAAACGTTGGACTTTAGAAGGTTCTAATGATGACATTACCTATGATTATTAAAGCTCTAAAATTGAAAATTTACGATGAGTAAAGTAACAGAATTCAAAATTACTAGACCATATACATATTTTAAGTTGAACACAGAAGGTCAGGGGCAACACGCGGGATCTATTGACCTCTATGAAGTTACTCCTTATTCCAAGGATTATATAGACAATAGTGTTAGTGACTTATTAAATCATGTTCCAACTGTTATTCAACCTGGCACCATTTCTGCTGGTGAAATACCATACGCATTTAAGAACACTAAAGGTCCACCTACGTTGACAAGTACTAGAAATTTAAAATTGAATGCTCAAGGACAATTATCAAGTGCTTCTGGTACTATAACTATGACTAATAACTTAGATATGAAAAATAACTTTATAGAGCATGTAGCTAATCCAGTTCAGAATGATGACGTTGTAACGAAAAACTATGTAGATAGCCTAACAAATGCATGTTTTGCTGTCTTCACTGCAAATAAGAATAAAACTATAAGTGCTGGTTCTGAACTTCAAATTAACACATTATATTATTCTAGCAATTGGAATAATGAAATATCATTAAATAGTAGCACTTTTGAGTTTACTATTAATGTACCAGGAACATATAAAGTTTATTTTATTGTTTTAGCATGGGGTTTTGAAAACATTACACCTCAATTTAGAATTGAAAGAATTGGTACGTTCAGACAAATTTTAAATGATCGAATACAATTACCTATAAAATCAGCAACGTTTACTTTTGAAAACATTAATATAATGACATTTAACACAATGGGTGATAAATATAGATTTTTTTTGTAATACTATCTGTACTCACTGTGACAGTACATTTGACCAATGTACTGTCACAATCGAAAAATTGAGCAATTAATCTAACTGTTTAATAATAATGTTTTTGTATTTCGACGGAAAATCAGGTAAATTAATTGGTTACTCAAAGGAATATGAAAATATAATTTGGAAGGATTCCGAAGGTTTAGTTTCACGTGATGATAGTGAAATTATTTGTTACAAGAAAAATTGGATACCTGAGTTAATTACGCTGGATGATGGAAGAACTTGGGTTGAGAATGAAGTTAAATATATAGTTGGTGAACGTACTGGTTGGTTAGAATACGTTTCTGAATTTGATAAAGGAAGTGAACGAGTGAGAATTAAGAAAGAAATTATATTACCTGAAGTTAGTGAATTAATTAAAGCTGAGTATGCTGACATTTTAGAAAATACTGATTTGGGATATTTTGTTGAGATGAAGCGTTTAGCTGGCAAAGTTTTAAATTATAAAGCAAGCAAGTTTGAGATAAATTTATTTAAAATATTATCAGGTATATTAGAGTTTGATTTACCAGTTGAAGAAAAAGCTAATGATATGATTAATATCTATAAAGAGAAAATAGACAAAGTCAATTATGCTTTTGGTTACTATCAGAAATTATTATTATTTGATGTAAATAAGAGCGTTTCTGTTGAAAGTGTTGATCAATCATTTAATTTTTTTAAAAAAGCCATTAATAAAATCTAATCTATGATATAGAGTTATGGAATCTAAAATTTACCCAGATATAACTAAACCTTTTGATGATGTTGACTCAAGTGATCCGTTCATAGTAGATAGAACTAAGAAAAATGAGAATGGAGGGTCTAAAATAAGATTACAAGAGATTAATCGAATTAGAGATAAACTCGAAAGAGATATCAAAACGCGCAACAATATTAACAAAAGTTATAAACGCTTTTATAATATCCTTCAATCGATTTCTATCGGTACGTCTAGTTTAGCAACAGCTTTAGCAGGTTTGCTATTGGAACAATGACTAATTCTGCAGTAATGTTACCTTTGGCAGTTACGAACGTTCGCTTAGGTAGTATAGGAGCTGTCACTGGAATTTGGTCAAAGTCAGTTGATAAGCACATTAAAAAACATCAAAAATTATATCTATTAGCTAACACTAACTTAAGCATAGTCAATGAAATATTAAGTGAAAGAGTTCAAGCAAGTATTAGAGATATATCATCAATATTTGTAAGATTACTAATGCTACTTTCAGTAGAAGAACTTTGATTGAGAAGGATGAAATTATACGGAATATTGATGAAGCTTTAAGTAAATAAACCAATTAGAGATTTGAAATATATAAAGTATATAGCTAGGCTATGTACATCTTCCTCAAAGGTATTTAGTACATAGGATTGTTTAAATAGACATATTAAATCAATTCATTTGAATGAACGTAATTTTAGCTGTGATTACTATTTTAAGTCTTGCAATCAAAGAGATGTTTTACAAGTACATATTGAGACAGTTCACTTAAATGAACGCAAGTTTAGCTGTGATTACTGTGATAAAATATTTACTCAAAATGCTACCTTGCAAAGTCATATTAAGTCAATCCATCCAAATGAACACAATTTTAGCTGTGATTACTGTGATAAAATATTTACTCAAAATGCTACCTTGCAAAGTCATATTAAGTCAATCCATCCAAATGAACACAATTTTAGCTGTGATTACTGTGATAAAATATTTACTCAAAATGCTACCTTGCAAAGTCATATTAAGTCAATCCATCTAAATAAACGCGATTTTAGCTGTGATTACTGTGATAAAATATTTACTCAAAATGCTACCTTGCAAAGTCATATTAAGTCAATCCATACAAATGAACACAATTTTAGCTGTAATTACTGTGATAAAATATTTACTCAAAATGCTACCTTGCAAAGTCATATTAAGTCAATCCATCTAAATGAACACAATTTTAGCTGTGATTACTGTGATAAAATATTTACTCAAAATGCTACCTTGCAAAGTCATATTAAGTCAATCCATCCAAATGAACACAATTTTAGCTGTGATTACTGTGATAAAATATTTACTCAAAGTGATACCTTGCAAAGTCATATTAAGTCAATCCATCTAAATAAACGCGATTTTAGCTGTGATTACTGTGATAAAATATTTACTCAAAATGCTACCTTGCAAAGTCATATTAAGTCAATCCATCCAAATGAACACAATTTTAGCTGTAATTACTGTGATAAAATATTTACTCAAAATGCTACCTTGCAAAGTCATATTAAGTCAATCCATCTAAATTAACGCGATTTTAGCTGTGATTACTGTAATAAAATATTTACTCAAAATGCTACCTTGCAAAGTCATATTAAGTCAATCCAAAATAAACGCCATTTCAATTGCGATCACTGTAATAAGTTATTTAATCGAAAATATAGTTTGCAAAAGCATATCAGTGTAATTCACATTACTCCTAAAATGAAGACTGTGTCTAGACTAGAACAGAAAATATATGATATCTTAACTAATTATAACATCAATTTTCAACGTGAAGTTACCTTTGATGATTTGCTGGGGGTTAACAATGGACATTTAAGATTTGATTTTATGATAATAAATGATAATGTAAATAGATCATCGAATTTGATGTTTGAAGTTGATGGCCAACAGCCTGAAAAACCAGTTACATTTGGTAAGTTTACAGATGATGAAGCTATTAAAATCTTTGAAGTAACACAACAACACGATCAAATTAAATACTTATACTGTGTTGAAAAAGGCTATCCGTTATTAAGATTGATAGTTATAAGTATTTTAAGGAACAAATCGATGAATTCTTAAAATTATATAATTATAGTTGAATTAAAATTGGGCGAAAAAAAAAGGTTTATAAATATAAGATAATAAGTTTTTCTATCGTTCTGAATTTACATATTCTTTAAATGTTCGAGTTATTGATCAGTCATATGTTCATATTATCTGGTATGAGGTTACCTTTTGAGAAAACTCCCAAGTACCTTGGTGTCACACTAGACCGTACTCTCTCTCATACAAATATCATTTGATTGAAAACTCTTCTAAAGTTACCAAGCAATGTAACCTACTAAGGCGTATTGCTGGCAATCGGTGGGGTGCTGATTTCTCAACTTTGCGATCATCTGCTTTGGCCTTGTGTTACTCTGCGGCTGAATATTGTTCTCCTGTTTGGAGCCAAAGTCAACAGTGCAATAAAGTTGATGTTGCACTTAATGAATGCTTGAGACTAGTGAGTGGTTGTATAAAATCTACTTCAAATGATGTTCTTCCTGTTCTTTGTGGTATTGAACCTACCGACTTAAGAAGAGATAAAAATATATTGAATTTATATAATCGTGTGCTATCAGAGGAAGGGCACATTCTTGAAAAAGTGGTTGCATATCCACTTACAAACAATAGGTTAAAGAGCAGAGTTCCATTTTCTAATCGCATGCACCTTTTAGCTTCCACCATAAACGATACAGTATCTGTCAAATCTTGGGCTGCTGTGTGGAAACAGCGATGGAGTAATACAGACAACCAGGTTTCCCAATTTATTCCTGAACCTACGGTGAAACCTCCAGGACATGACCTGAAGCGTGAACAGTGGGTGCTCTTAAATCGATTACGATCTGGATATGGACGATATGCCGATATTATGTATAGAATTGGTCCAAGAGACAATCCATTTTGTCATTGTGGTGAAATTCAATCCCATCAACACGTATTGATTTGCCAACTGATAGGTATTCGAGGTGATATCAAAACTGTTGATGAGGACTTCCATTTGTGGCTCAATGACAATGTCTTAGATATTTTTTGTTGTTGACCATACGCATATATGTATGTTCATATTGATTTTCTACAATTATCTTTTGCTCAGGATTTAAGAGTTTAAAGGTTATTTCTGCACTTAACTTAGCTACTTCATTAATATTTCCACGCTTCAATTCATAGGGTATCATATCTGTAAAAATACCTTCTTTCACGAAAGAATAAAATGAAAAATTGCCTTAAAGAAACTTTCTGTTGTTTTGGCGTTTTATCAGATTTAATAAGTTTATTTTAAATTTCAGTAATCACTTGATTTGTATCAGTAGCCATTATTATTACATATTAATTAGATTCTATATCTTTAATTTAATTACTCTATAAATATTGATGTCATTACATCAAAAAATTCTTCAAATTCACATTCAGGATTATAGGTAATAAAAACATGAATTAATTGCTCTGAATAATCTTTAGAATGATTAAATGATAAGCCATAATCATTCACTAAATTATTAATAAGGTCACAGTACTGATTTATTAATTCACTTTCAGTTTGTTCTGATTCATATTCTGATTCTGTTTCTGTAATTGTTTCCGGGTCAAATATTTCTTCAGATTCAGTACAGGAACTTTCAATTTTCTCTTCTGTCATCTTTTATATATCTTATTATTAGATTGCTTTGATTTCTAACTCTTTACAAAAGCTGACTAAAATGCCATTTTTAATATTTAATACTTTCATGAATCTTTTAATTTGATTCATTTCTTTGTCTGAGAGTTTATAATTAGTTGCTTTCAATTCTAAAATATATTCATTGTTAATAATGATATCTGCCCTACGAATCGCGATTTCATGACCTAAATATACGATTGGTACTGATCTTTCATTTTTAACTTTATTGAGTCTTGTTTCAACCTTAAAGCTTTCTGCATGCATGATCCTGAAAGTCCATATCCAAGAGTGTTATATACATCATTAATTGCTGCAATTATTTTCTCTTTATCACTCATTATTATATATCAATATAGATTTTATATATTTGATTAAGCTAATCTAAAATCAAAGTATTCATTTCCTGTTGCTTTTGATGTTTTTAAACCTAAGTTACGAATGAAGAAGAATGAATTTGGTGTTGATAATAGTTGTTCTGAGTCTATCAGGTGAATGTACAGTAAATTTCTCTTCATTTCTAGAAACTAATGTTAATACTTGACAGGGACGTTTATCTTTCGTTTGAAAGTTTCTGAGATGATTCTGTAATCATCAAGAGGTAATTCTCTCAATGAAATTGTATTGTCTAATTGACATTCTTAAAACGTAAAATCTAAATCGTCGGGGAAAATATTGGTTTTTGTTCTGTGTTTTCTTCGATTATATCTGTTAAGTTGATTGATTGGTTGTTGTTAGGAACTAAAGCATGAATATATTGAGTAGTTGGCTTCATTTCGTTATTCATATTTATATACTTATATATTTTTTTTCTCTAATTTAAATTTTTAGTTATTTATTATTAAATAATGATAAATTTAGTTGGTTATTAATCTCCAATGTCCATAACTAATCGTTGAAATTTTGTCATTTAAGATTATTCTTTTATCATCTTTAGAGTCTAAAGCAATCTTATTTGTAGTAACAGTATGGATATTGTGCTCTATGTTTTCGAATGAAGTTACGTTTACACTTTTCTGTTCTTTAGTTAAAATATAATTTACATAATCTTGAAATGTTATTATTTTAGGCGCTGCTGGAAAAATTCCTTTTTGGTACTTTCCTTGTTGTATTAACATCATTATCAGTCATAAATGAATATGATTTTGCTCGATTACCAGCAAAATGAAATATAATTTTATTTCCTGTTTCATCTTTAAATTTACCTT